>VYZQ01036905.1:0-46895 GCA_013400655.1 Mystacornis crossleyi
GGGTGGGGAGGGGGTTTGATGTAGGCTGGACTTGCTACAAGTTCCATAGGTACTTTTTTATTATTTTTTTATTTTATTTTTTGTGTGTGTGTATGTTTTTAGCTTTCCTCCCTCACTAAAGAGCAAGTCTGTGTGGACAGACTTGTTACCTTTGCTACCTCTTGAATTCATGAGAACAATAAGATGGTTAGTGAAAGATTAGGCATTTTTTTCTTTTATTGTAAGTAATTAAATGTATAAAAGTAGAAGCTAAATTAAAGTTAAGGGATTTTTACCACCCCGTCCTTCCATCAAAAGTCAACTAGAGAAATGTTAAAGCAAAGCTTGGCCAAAGACAAAGCAAAAAATACACTGAGCTAGAGGCTGTGCTGGCTGCTTGGACTGGCTCAATTCGCAGTCTCTTGGCTGTCTGTAGTCACTTTTAGATAAAAGCAGAAAACTTCTCTGAGCTTTTTGGGCCCTTTCCAGCTTTGTTTATTGAGTCTGGATACTATGGGGAGGGGAAAATGTCCCCCTCATCTTCCACTCCCCCAGCACATCTGGGTCAGTCTGTAAACACCTGGCAGGACAGAGGGTGAGGGCATAGCAGCCTATAATTTACTAGAATCCAGAGTGCAATAAGGTGGGGGAGAGGAGGAGAAAGCAAACCAAAGTGTTTCATATCCTCCCTTTTAGACAATTTAACACACGCACACAAAAAAAAAAAAAGAAAAAATGAAAAGAAAAAGAAACAAAATGTTCTTGCAACATCTGCATAAGACATCACAGCCAACAGCTGCTATTGGTTTAGGAGAGAAGACAGAGAACTTTGCCCACCGATTCTTGGCCCCCTTGACTTTGTTGGCGTGACCTTGTGGAAAGCTATGGCTTATTTCAAGCCTCCCGTGACTGCGGTGGTAAAAATTCACAGCCAGTAGAATCATCCCTTCTGAAATGACTAAGGTTTACACTTGCATTTTTTCATTTGTTGGTTTTTGGTGTTTCTTTTTTTTTTTTTTTCACTCAAACCAGTATAGTCTCTATGCGTAAGTTTTACCAAACCTCACGTTTTGTCTTTTTTTAAAAAAAAAAACAAACAATTTTTTAAAGTTTTGACCAAAATAGAAAAAAAAAAGAAAAAAGTGAGCATGTTTGACTAAAACAAAGAAATGTAAGCTTCATTTTCTATTGGGGTTTTTTCTTTTTTTTCTTTTTCGTTTTTTAAATTTTTTTTTAATTTAAAAAAATTTTTTTTCTTCTTTTTTTTTTAAGGTAGACTAGTCCATGAGAAGTTTTTGGGTCAATGGAATGAACTGAGGAAACTGGAATCCAGGCTCCAAGCAATAGACAACCCAAAGGCGCTGCGCCTTGGCCTGGTGTCACGTTACAGGGAACACTCGCCCCTCTCCGGCCGCTCCCGTGTGCTTCTCCCAGTGCCATTGTCCGCTTGCTCCCGGACGCCTGCGAGCCCTGGAGCGCGAGAGGGGTGCATGGACTTTTGGTTTTGTCTCATTGTGCTGAGACGCGCTGTTTTCTTTTCGGGGAATAAGTGGGCTTTTAGCGTCTTTAGCACTTCCACAGTTTTAAATAGATATTGGATTGTTTTCTCCTTGATTCCTTGTCAACTCCCCCGAGAATGTCCCCAGAATAGTCTTTGGGGAGGACAGGGGAGGCCGTGCCATCTACCTTGTTCTCAGAGCGAATCTGAGCAGAGCCCAGGGACAGCTGTGCAAGATGAGTTCCTCGGCACTTTGACCCCGCCTTTACCTCCCCTGCAGCCACCCAAGGCTGAGCTGACCCCGCTCCGGCTCCCCTTGGAGCCGCCCGGCCAAGGACCCGCTTCCAAAGCAGGGTTTAGCTCCCTTAGCGCGGGATCCGGCCAGGGACGAGCCCTGTCCGTGCTGCGGGGGTCGGGTGCGGGTCTGCCCCGTTCCCTGTGGGCCGGCAGTGGCGCTGGGGACGGCGGGCGGGAGCTGCCCGAAGCCACCTCGGGACTGCAGCGCTCGCTGGGACCGAGGGAGCCGAGCCGGGGAGCGGCCCAAGGCAGCGCCAGCGCGGAGCTCCTCAGCAGGCAAACCCCTGCTCCCCCTCTCTCAATTCCATTTTTACAGCAGAGTGGGTGATGTAGCTTCTCCCCCCGCCCCAGGCCCCCTCTTAATTTGCTTCTTTTAGCCTTGAGAATTACGTTGAACTTTCAGGACCCAATGCTATTTTTTTAAAACTATTTTTTGGAGCATCTTTTTTTTTTTTTTTTTTTAAATCCCCTCCCCAGCACTTAAACAGTACGACATAAAGTCTGTGTACAGCAAGAGTATTGTACAAAAGGAAATTATGTTCTTTTTTCAAATAGCTGTGTAAAGTTGTGTTCCATAGATTGAGTATAAACAACATTTTCCAAATTGTGACAGTAATAATTAGTAACTAATAATACTCAAAACTTCAGGGACTGTTTCAGGCCTGCTTGGGGCCTAAACACTCAACTGCATTTGTACGACATAGTATTGTATCAAACATTTTTCTGTATTTTAATGAGAAAGCAAAACACTAGTTTCATATTTAAGATTTTAAGAGTTTGGGGGGGGGAGGGAGTTGCATTTTTGTTTTTTTTATTTTATTTTGATTTTTTTTTTAATACACAAAGAGCCTCAAGAGGAATAAAACAATTTAAAAGGAAACAAAAAGAAAAAAAAAAAAGAGGCCAGGCAGCTTAAGTATATGCTTTAGTCACTTAGTTCCAGAATGTTTTCGGAATAACAGGAAAAAAAAGATAAAATAGCAAAAGTTGTATAAAAGAATAAAGAAGCTCATACCCAAATTCACAAAACTATTTTTTAAACCAAAGCACATTTGAATGAGTATGGAACCTCACTTGGCTCAGAAAAGTACTAATATATTTATCTCATTGTTTACATAAACTTTTACAGTTTCAGACCTCAACAGATCTAGGGGCCAGTCAAAATTAATCTTTGCTTTTTCCATTAGTTTGTCTCTGAAGGCTACGCAGTGTTCCCCAGCTTGGGAGGGGGGGATCTGTGTCCCAGCTTGCATTCCAGCACTGCTCGGGGAGGGTGGGGAGAGGGTGGGCAGTTAGAAATATGACATGTAATTTTATTTTTTTCTTCAATCCATGAGAGATGTTGCTGGGAATGAGACCCAGGCACTATTGTAGAGGCATTCCAGCCTCCCTCTTCCTCAGAGGAGTCTGAGGGAACCAAGAGGGCAAAGGGACATGCAAGAAGCTCTAGAGATAGAAAAGGATGTTAGAAGATGTTGGGAGCTGCTGTACCCAGCACATCTCCTTAACTTTAGCCACGGGGAGCTGGGCTGTTTTCCAGTCCTTTACGGCAAAACTTCCAAAAACAAATCCCTGGCAAAAAACCCCAAAAGCCCAGCTCTGTGCACTTGGGGGTGTTAGCGGGAGCCACAGCGATCACAGAAGACACCAAAGAGCTCTTGACACGCAGCTTCTGTGAGGCTTTGTGGCCGCTGCCGCGGCAGAGCACAGCCAGCCCCGGCCCTGGCTGGGGCACCGAGCGGCCTCCCCCGTGCTGAGCCGGGCTGGGGCCGGAGCTGTGCCCTCTGAGCCCCCGTAAGGAAACCGCTGGATTGATTCGCTCCAGACCTCACCGTCCTGTGCAAGAGCCCAGCCAAAACTCCTAAGGCCGCCTAGGTGGAAACCTAAGCCCGATCTGCGTGGTAGAACAGTTGAAAGATGACCAATGAAGATGGTTTGCTAAAATACCGCTGAAGCCAAAAATAAAAAGGTTTAAGAAAGCTCCCCATCATTAGTCTTGACCCTTTGTAGCTTTTATCTTCTACGCCAAAGCCACCTCAAACATTTGAGGGGGGGCTGATGGAAAATGAAATATTAATTTTGCCTGGTCTTAATATCTAACAAAGATGGTGCAAACACTATTTGACAGTGTTGTTTTTGTATCAATATGTATGTGCAGTAATGAATGTATTTATTTCTCAGATTCTGTATGCACAGTTTTGCAATGTAATTCAGAAAGTTGCAAACACAAAGATGTGTCTGCAGGGTCTTCTCTACAGGATTTCAAAAAAATGAAAAAAATATATTAAAAAAAAAAGAAAAAAAAAGAAAAAAGGAATCTCAGAGACTCTCAGCATAGCCATAAACCATAACCTGTGAAGACAATACAAAGACTGGACTTTTGTAGCTTTGCATAGAAGAGGAATTTATGTTTTGCTGTATTTAAATGTTTCAATTTACAATGTCACTCTTTTAAGATTCCTGTTTTGGTTTTTTGTTTTTATTTTCCTCTCTCTCTTGTGTGTGGAAAGCATTGTTTTCAAGCAGTGCAGGTTCAAAGTCTGGGTTAGCAGTATTTTACCATGTTGCTTCAGTTCTGAAAAGCAGGAATATGGGTCTTGACCAGAGAAACATCCAGTGCACTTAGTGAAACAAAATGAAATCTGAGGTGACTGCTGGCAAAATCCAGAGAAGGTAAAAGTCACTTGAGGAATAGTTGTGTGCTTCCGATAGCAGCTTGTGACTTGAGACAAGTCTGTTGCCCTGCCTGAAGGACAGGATGTAGCTCCTTTTTAAAGTTCCCCACATCCCTCACTTACTGTTTACTGTGGTAGCAATAAGGATCTCAGAAGTGGGGAGTGGAGGCCTAGGATGGGCAGAGGAAGCTCCGTGCCAAACCCAACAGCCTCTGTGCCATCTCCTGACGGGCCTTGCGGATGATACCGAAGCATCAGGTTCCCCACAGCACAAGGGGGCTCAAGCCCTTGGGAAAAGCTGTGCTTCACAAAGCCTCTTGTTCCTGTATTGTAGGAGTCAGCACCTACTACAGCCTTACAAATTAACATGGAGAGAGGATGTTTGCTGATTTCTGGATATTTGCCAAATTCTGAAACGTTTCCAATCAGCAGTGCTGGAGTTAAGGGAAAAGCAAATAAAGAAACAAAGAGACAAAATCTCCCTACGTTTTTAAGTGAGTTTAGGAGGCTCTAGGTAGCAAACATCAAGCTGTCCCCAGACAGCAGAAATGCTCATCACTGAGATGGCACGTTTGGATAAACATTTGTTTAAGCAAGAATTTAAAATCTAAACTAACTCTGAGCCGTAATTCTGGAATAATTAAAGTGACTTTTGGCTTTTTTTTTCCTAGTTTTTGTTTAAATAATTATTTGTTCAGCATCAGTAGTCTCTCCATTTACTGTAAAATTCTTTCTTTCTATAAGCTTCTTCTTGCACTTCAGAACTGGCCATATTCTTGAAAAAGAAAATTTAGGGGTTGCTTTCCATAGTTGAAAGTAGCCTTTTGTAATGTTTTAACTCCTACAGTACTTTATGGTCCCGATTTGAGTGCAGGAGACAAGCAAGCAAAAGGAAAAGCTGTTTCTCAGCCCCTTCCGCTCCTCCTATTTTGCATTTTTTCAGAATAGGGTAAGAAATTTCACCTTTGGTGATTTCCCGTAAGACTCACTAAATTTGCTTCTTTCCTTGCAAAAGGAGAAGATTTGGGAACCCTGTGAGGCAGTTCCAGCTCTGCTGTAAGGTTCCCAGCTGGTCCTCCAAGTCAGGAAGGCTCCTTTGTTTCAGCCCTGGTTCATTTTTCTGCCACATCGAAACTGCTGTTTATTTTGCTTTCCTTGTTTTAACTAACAACTCAAAGATCCTGAAACACAAGTTTAGAGATAGAAACGCAGTTTTGTTCCATTGTGTCCTATTGCCACCATCTTCTTTCCTTGCTTCCCTAATTTCCTAAGCATTTTGAAGGCCAGTGTTGAACCCAGGGATCAGGGGATCAGTGTTTTTGCCACAGAGCAGCCCCTGTGGCCTGTGGTGGGGCAGGTCCAAACCACCACACTCGATGTGGCATCTGCTGGCAGTTACAAACCCACTTCACAGCGCTGCTTTCCCTGAGGAGTGGGACTGGTTTAAACTTTCTCTGTCACAAGTTGCCAATCGAAGCACTCCCAGCACAGCTCTTCCTCTGACCTTCCACAGGACTTTTGACTGGCTGGGGATAACTTTTCTATGAGGAGAGGATCTTGTTCTGGCTGGCTGGATATTTTTCCCCATTTTATTTTAATATTTTAAATACAACTGAAAAAGGGATGTTGCATCACCCCTTTTGGGTTTCTGGGGGGGGGTTTTGTTTTGTTTTGTTTTTTTTTTCATTTTAAGCCTTAACTATCAGTCAGTCTGGAAGCCCTGGATGTTTCCTGGGGAGGGGGAAAGGAGGGGAGGTCAAGGGAAAGGCCGACATTCCTGCTGCAATGTTCTGTTCATTTCCTTCAAGAGCTTGAATTCAGGTCAGAGCCACACAGAGTTGTGGCTTCAACTCAAGTGTCATATAAAAAGATACAGAAATTATAATATGATCTCAGCATTCAGAAATTTGCAGTCTTAATGTACAGTGATGAGAAACTGTTATTTTATGATCTTTTCATTAAAAGCTTGATTGAAAAATTACACCTCTTGCTCTAGAGTTCACCTTGTTCCTATAGCTGACTCTCCATGTTTTCTCTTCCTTCAATTATTCTTGCCCAGGGAGCTGAACCAGCTACTTTATAGAGAGACTCCCCCACATACACAGCCTAAAAAAGGCACTCATAACCTCACATATTACACACCTCTGCACTTGGGTCATAAGCCAAAATCTGACCCTTGTTAGAATATAAGAAAGGATGAATTGCGTGGGCCAGGTGGGGATATGGTAACTGCACAGGCAATGGATAATGGACCAATCATAATTTCACTTTTTTGTTGTGACCTGAGCAAGATGAGGCTGATTTTGCGAGGTTACCCCTGCTTTGTCCTAACCACAGTTTGAAAGCAGTTTTTGTCAGACACAGTAGATGATAGATGGACCTGCCAATCCATAAATCCCTCCAGTCTGCTTGGGCTCTAAGTGTAACTCTGAGGAGCAGCAAGGAAGCTGAGACAGAAAAGTTTCCTAAAATTACAGTTCTCTGCCCACCTATGGGGCAGGTAAAAAGGGTAAATGCTTCCAGGGAAGATGAATGGAATTGATGACGAAAGCACCCACTGTACATTTCCAATGCTACAATTCAGACATTTTTCCCTGGGAAGGTGAAGTGTGACCCTAGCAAAATTAATTCACATTTCCTGAGCCTGGTTCTAAATGATATTTTTTCTGGCTCCCAGGCCAGTTTTTTTGATCTAAGAATTCTTTAATAAAATACCTATTAAATTGAAACAAATGAAGCATCTTCACTGTACTGCAAGAGCCAAGCTTAGTATTTTGCAGCACTTCCTTTGTAGCACTACTCATCACCTCAGTTGTGCCGTTTCTCCCGGAGCCTGGTGGAATGCTGTAATTAGCAGCAGAGTACCCCTGGTGTTGAATTCATACGGTTAATTTTTTTCTTTAAACACAATACTGACTATATTTTAAAGTGACTGACTGAAGGAGCTTCAAGTTTAGTCACTTTTCTGACAGGTTGCAAAGTCAGCAGCACTGGCAAGAAAATCATTTTTATTTGTCCTTGGAGATGTGTTTTATCGAGCAAGGTTAAAGAGAAGGACAAAAATGAACAGAAAAACAGATGAAGAGCTACAGAAAACCAGAGGCTGTTTTTCTCGGATGTGGTAATGAGCCTGCACTCTTTTCCCAGCTACCAGTAACTTTTCCTACATTTTCCCTTTTATTTCTAATTTCTTCTGGAAGTTTTTGCTTCCTGGCACCCATTTCTCTGTGGTGTAAGTGGTTTCCAGCATAGTTAAAAGACTGCACGTTCTATTTTACTTTCTTTGCCGTGGTCAGCTCCTTTTCATCTCATAAGATCCTGTAACAACTATACAAAACTCTTCATATAGTAACTCCCAACTGAAATGCAGCTGCCTCTGTGGTGGAACACTGAAATATGTACAACTGAAGTGCAGAGCACAGGATGTAAAGGATACCAGATATGTCTGGAATGCCTGGGAATTTGTACTTTCTCCCTCTGCTTTCATTACTCCCATTTATTGGTAGGACTTCTTTTCTCCCAAACCCACACTCACTTGCTTCCTCTCCACTACACTTCTCCCTCTTGAAGAGCAGACATTGGGTCAAACTTTTGAATGATAGGTTTGGTTTTCGCTTTCTTGCAGGAAATATTTCATCAAAATTGGAACTTTTCCATGGGAACAATTTTTTTAACTGAAATTTTGTTTCAGCCACTGCTGAGGTCCCATTTGGACTGTGCTGAGTAGATACAGATGGAGAATGTTTGTTTGTTTGTTTCATAAGAATGATCATGACTGATACCACATTAAGAAGTTTAAAAGGAAGGACAATTTTTTAATAAAGAATAATTTCAGGTCAGTGAAAGCCAAAAGACTAGCATGTCACTTAGCAAATTATTTCTAAAATATGCCTTCATCCTGTTTTGTACTGAAGATAAACTGAAGCACTGGAGACTTCATCTGCAAGTAATGCTACCTTTTCAAAAGACCTAAGAATGCTGAAGCAGTTACCAACTATTAATTTTGTGTATCTGTCTGGGTTTTGTTTGTCTGGATGTCTTAAAAAGTTGTCCAGGCTTCAGCAAATTGATTTTGTGTGCACTTGTGCAAAGCCTGCTGTGTACCAAGTTTGATGTGACCTGGCTCAAATCAGTAATAGCTAAAGCAGGTGCACTTGCCGTAGCAAAATGCATTGTTCTTTGTCTTGTTCTTTCCTTGGGCTGTGGGAGCCAGCTCCTGCAGCCCCCCATCAGCTGCACCTCGAGAATCAAACTGGATCTCCCACAGGAGAGATTGGCTTCTCTCAGCAGAGCCTTAAGTCCCTCACTCCTTCCATGGGGTGTGTTTATCGCGTTCAGCTCCCAACTCAGAACAATAAATACCCAGAGTTTGCTATTTGGACCAAAATCACTTCCCTCTGCATCTCCTCTGGGCACTGCTCTTGCCTAATTCTGCAGTTTCCTCTTTGCTACAGGTCACCATATCCCATCTTCCTTCCTTCCCTTCATGGCTCGGTAGCAGTGATCAGTTTTGGGTTTGCTTTTTTCCCCTGCTGTCTTAGTGATGAACACTGTTGGAAGCTGCTGCAGAGCAAGGTTTGGATCCATATGTTTCAGCTCAGTAGCTGAGCCAGTTGTAAGAAAGCACAATCTCCCTGCACCCACAGCGCATCCATAGCTCCAGCACTGCAGAGTGAAAAACATCCATCATACTGTCTTCTGCTGTTCCAGGTGCTAAGAAGAGAGGCCAATGTAGCTGGCATGTATCAGCCCAGGAGGTGATTCATGGTCCTGCCTACTTCCTTTGCTTCAGCCTTCTCACCATTTTGCCCCTTACTTTTTAGTGAGGAGAGGAGATGTTGCAGGGCTCTCTCAGCAGAAGAGGGTAATTTTTTTGATAATTTGGCTCTGAAGCAAAGGTTTAATTCTCCCTCTCTGTTCTTGACCATTCTCTCCTTCTTGTACACAACAATTAGATTTTGAAAAATCAGACAGAATCCTATACTTGCCTTGCCTCTGGATCCAGATTCAGCTGGTTCCTTTACTTTTCATTAGAGATTTTGAATTTGATAAAAAGCAACTCTTCCAGAAGCCACGCTTGAAGCAACCAGCATTTTAGGCTAGGAAAATCAGGACATAGCTTCCCTTTGATTTCAGAGGACAGCAGTGGCAGAGCAGATTGTAGCTCTAAGATCTTTTGGTCAGCCTCTCCTCACAGTCCCCAGTCAGCAGTGGGGATTCAGACGCAGGAACCTGGCCAGACAACATAACCACATCCCCTGGCTCTGGCTGCACAGGGAGCACTTTATGAGCACCAGGCAGAACCGAGCTTCACACCTGGGTAGATGCAGCTTCTCTGTAGCCCTGCAGAGCTCTGTGCCTTTGCAGTAACAGGCCTGGCCATTCAAACACCACCTGGGACTGGCCAGACAGATCTGACTGCAGGACAGCGGTGAGGGCATCATCACCAGATGTCAGTTCTCAGCTTCCCAAGCATCTGTAAAACGTGCAGAGCTAAGCTCTGGGTTTCTAGCCTTGTCACCAGAGGCTCTCGCTACCCCCATCACTGGGCAGCAGCCTCCTGCCAAGTCCAGCTGGTCCCCTTGCCACAATAGCAGCCAAAGGCCAGCCAGAGGAGATTGCACAACCAGGCCTTGATCTGTATTTTCCACTGCTCAGCCAGAAAACCCCTCCTTTTTCCAGCACAGCTGTTTTCCATCTCTGCTCAGGAAACATGCCCTGTTTTTGATTCCTGGTCTTGCTTTATGAAGCAGGCAGTCTGGGTGGACTGGGTCACGAAGTGGTGGTGGGATAACTCTGGATTCTGAACGCCAACACAGAACAAAGGGGAGCTTTGCCAAGGCTCAGGTGAGCCTGGGGTCAGCACACAGACAGGCTACTGACGTAAGCACGAACGCAGGGTTTTCTTTCTCTGAGCAGTGGTGTTTGAAATCCCCCCTCCCTTTTCCTCTCCTGCCTGCTTGCCACAGCCTTTTCCTGGTTAGACCCATGTTTCAGTAACAATACCGGGTGTATGGGTGATGGTGTCACTGTTTTGCTACATCTTACTCCCACTAAACTACGAGACCAAGGTGGCTGTTGTTGTAAGCCACCAGCCTTGTACAGCTCGGTTAATAAGCTGCCAGTTTGTCCCCTTCTAGGCATTCTGGGTGACAGTATCACAACACCCAGCTGCTACCAGCAATGGTAGCCCTGCTGTTAAAGACAATTTTGCCCACGGGGCACACAGAGGGTGGTGGGGTGGCAGACAGTGGCTGGAAACCCAGGATGAAGTGCAGACCCGGATGTGGTCCACTCAGGAGCACCAGCAGCCAGAAACACCCTGGCATTGCACTTCTTGGCTCTCTCCCCAAAACACTGGAAATTTGCCAGCTCCCTGGCCATATCGACCTGGAAATTAGCTAGCTTCCTCAAGGGTTAAGGCATTAATGTTAACACCATCTATATTAACTAAAAATAATATGTGTGCAAAAACATCTGAGTTACAGCTGTTACAGGAGTCCTACCTTGCCTTTTCTCAGTCCTTCACATGTGAAGTGTGGTCCTGTAGAGCAAAGGCCTGTAAAGTGTCTTTTAGGCTGGAAGGGGTGGAAGAGGACATTACAATGGACTGACTTGGAGCTCACACAGAGGTGCTTCAGAACTGGCTTTGTGATCACCAAGGGCAGAACAAATGATGGAGGAGGTTGATCACTTTTTCTTTTTTAAATTTATTTTTTCCATGAAGGGTTGAGCTAACAACCAGCTGGGCACTGTCATCAAATTGCCTCTAGGTAGAGGAAACACAGAAAAAGAGAAGGGAAGCAGAGTTCCACCTCCGTTTCTTTTATAAATTTACACTGATCAGTTCCTGGCCACTGTAACTGGTTTAAGAGTGTCCACACAAAGGACTTAATGCCATAAGAAGAAGGATTCAAAAATCACTGAACTGAATCCTTGCTGCCATCACACGAGCCACAGCCAGCAGGAACAGCAGCAGTTGACATGGGCAGCAACTCGGGAATCTTCTGCTGCAGCTACTCTTTGCTTTTCAGTGGGAGTCTGTCCCAGGACTGGGGGTGCAGTGGGAACTGGAGGAGGGGAAGGAAAGCAAGGAGGCTCAGAGATCTCCAGCAGTGCATTGCAGACCTACCAGCTGGCTCTTCCAGTCTCAGGACTCACACAAGACCACACAATAACAGTTCAGGATGCGCACAAACACTGGCAGGAAGGAGAGATGCCAGCCCTTGGTGTAGGCTCTGCCCTAGCCTGGCTGCACGGCACTGCTGGCAGCGGTGAGCTGTGTATCTGCCAGGGCTTGTCACACACTCACAGTGCACTCTACCCCTCCTGCCAGGGGGTGAGAGGTTCCCCCTGTCCTTTGCTGTAATATGTGTACACACAACACAGTCTGCGAGGGCCTTGTCCTGCCTCCTCCCTTTGAAAGCAAAGGTCAGAGGGATCTCCATTATTTTAAAGAGCACTTAGCTTAAACTTCTGAGCTCCTTACAACATGGGTACCTTTCAATCCTCCTGACCACTGTGAATGCTTTCTACAGAGGGATGTTGACTTCCCTTGATGAAGCTGGAGTGCCCAACTGCTCTCATTAGACTTTTGCCCTGCACAGTACTGTTCTACAAGCTGGCATACTACAGAAGACCTCTGCCTACAAAATCCAGACCGGTTCCTGGTCCATAGCAAAACAGTAATACAAGTAAAACAACAATTTCCAGAGAGAAAGGCAGCCCAATAGTGGTTCATGCAGTCTGTGGGTCACATCATCCCAGCAGCATGGCCCTTTCACACCCCTAGGAACCAGTGAAGCAACATTCTTGAGCAACAAAGGGAAGCATGACACAGTGGCACATAAAATGAACTTGTTAAACTTCTTCCACTGCCATGTTCTTTCTGCTGGGCTTTGATTTAACCTTATCTCCAATGCAGTACCTTGTCTTTACCTTCATCCCCATTCATTTTTACCGTGTCATTCTCTTTTGCAAGAAGCACAATTAAAGAAGCTTAGGGAAAAGAAAGACTTGCTTTGTTTTGATGTCAAAGCTAAATATTTTTCCTTTTTTCCCTTTTCAGTTTTCCTAGTCTAAACAAGAGATGACATACTTTTTGAAAAGCAGCTTTCCTGAGGTGGCTTGTACCCTGAAAGCATATACAACTGGAAGTTCCAGAGCAGATGTAGAAGATCAGTCTGTAGATGTTTTCACTGCCCTTGGGTAGCTAGAAGAAGGGCAGGATTCCCTGCTCTGTGGCTTCAGTCTTCCCTAGAAATGGCAATACATGAAAGCATCAGCATCTTGAACAGCCTTCCTCGACATCTCAGTAGAGTTGACTCTACTGAGATATTCAGAAAGGTGATGCTTTGACAACCTGATCTCAAACCATACAGTACAGCAGTAAAGGTAAGAGATCTCTTAATACTGCAAGTACAAAGCAAAGCACAAAGCTTCTCCCATCCTTCTGAACAAACAGATCTATTTCTGAAAGTTTTTGTAGTGGCTGGTTCTACCTGCCTCATTAAGCCTGGAGAAAGGACAGAATTAAAGTGCATTTCTTTTATGAAGTGAAACAAGGCACTGTCAGCTGCTGGAGAGCCCTAAGTTCTTCAGACAGCCTCGAGGGGCTTGAAGGGAAGATCTGTGAACATATACAAAGATATTTGTGAGCAAACTATGAAGCCTGTTACAAAACCAGAGAGGTTTAAGTTCTGCTGCCTTTCAAAGAAGGCCTCTTCTGAGCAAAATTAAGTAGCATCCCATCTAAACATGACTGCCTGTGTCACTTTAAGCTGATGGAATCAAACATGGGAGTGAAACCATGCAGTGGAAGGGAGCCTTTGGTCATTCATTTAGCCTATCCTTTGGTACCTGCTACAGCCAAAACACTCCATCAGGCAGACAAGGGGATGGCTGTTTTAGAAGCGTGCACAGCAATAAGGAGAGTTAGCAAAGCTATGTCAGGTAGCCCTAGTCCTTATCCAACTGAGTTCTGAAACTCTCCAAAGATGGGGCTTTCAAACCCTTGCTGGCCTACCTGTTCCAGTGCTTTACCCACTCCAGTGTGAAGTCCTTTTCTGTAGGTTGAGGAGTGTGTCTAAAATGCCACCGTTACACTTTCCTCCCTAACCTGATGTGTGGAGGCTCCAGGCCATCAGGAAAATCTCACAGTCACAGCTCTACAAAGCAATGCAATTATGCATAGGCACACAGGCTGGAGGGGCCCAGGGGTCTGGAGATGACAAAAGGCAGAGGAACTGGCTGGGCCTTGTCCTTGCCTCTCACGGTCTGTGCCCAGTGTGCTGCCAACCATGTGTGCCATGCACATTAGATAATGGTCTGAAAAAGCAGGAGTCTGAAAAAGAGGAGCAGTCATGCTCTTGTTCAGGTCTCCAGCTTGTCACGGCGTGGCTTTGTGCAATGCTGAAGGCAGAAGCAGGGCACAGACGCTGAGCAGCAGGCGTGGTGTGGCACAGTGAGAGAGGGCCCGAGGAGAGTCATAATGCTGAAAGCAAAGGATGCCCCTCTTTGCTTCTTGGGCAAAATGAGTCTTAATGACTTCATGTGCTTTTATAATTTATGGTACAGGGAAATCCATATTTACAAAGTGGTAATAGGAAGAATTCAGCTAATGCCATCATATCTGCATCCACTCTGCCTTAAAGAGTACAGGAGGCCTTGCTTTCCTCTGACAAAAGGCTTAGGGACTGGACTTATATTACGTTTATTCTCCTGGCTTTGAAAGGCTTAGTTAGAGTAGGGCTGAGAGCCAAACGCAACTCTGTCTTGAGCTGTTCCTTCTCCTCCCCCACTAAAGAATGATCTTTAAGCTCTGGACCCTCATCTCCACCCAAAATGACTGCCCTGATTTATTTTATGGTTTTTTGTTGTTTCCTTTTAAATCACTCCTAAGCTAAGCTTTTGTTTGCCAAGTTTTCAGCCTGGAGCAAATTTTTGCAGTTGAATTATAACCTCCTCTGCTTCCATTTGAAAAAGAGGTGTTTTTCTGGATATGCTGCTGTCCCACCCATTACTCACCTTGCTGCTGGGAGGCAGGGGAGATGGCAATCTTTTTAAATACCAGCATCTGAAAGTTCAGTGTCACAGGCATGGGCACACATCTGGTTAAAGCATTTCCCTCATATCTTGGCTCAAAATCCTTGGCTGAGACATCTCATAGCAGTAGATGTGTCCAGGGAGCTGAGAGGGAGGGAACAAAGGACACAGAGTGGTTAGGTTTCTCAGAAAGGGAATGGCTGTGGGTTGGAATATAAAGAAATGCCAGGACCGGAGCGTCTGGTCTCTCAGCACGTTACAGGGTTTGGCTCTCCCGGGCAGTGTGATGCTCACCCACACTTGAGAAGGCTCCTCTAAAGCACAGGCTGCAGAAAACAGGAGAGTGCTGAGGCCAGTGCCTTCCTCTGAAGGGGCAAATGAGAGATGGTCTGCAAAGGTGCTGTGACCTGGGGGCTGAGGGAGACTTGGAAACTTCTTTTCCTCAGGGATTTTGGTTTCCCAACTTAGAACTCAGTGAAAGCCTGAAAATCCCTGCTCATCTGCTAGTGAATTGCCAAAGCTGATTCTGAAGCCAGGAAGGTTCTGGAGAAGATGTTTTAAAGCAAGAAACTTCATCTCCCTAACTGCCTGCTTTACCAGTGGGATCCATTTCCTCCTGCTTACTCAGAGCATGCCTAAAAATGTTATCTGTGGTCTGGGACAGAGTGTGGGAGGGTGCAAATAAGAAGGGAATAAGACATATTTGGTGGGGAATTCCCTACGGATGTGTCAGATCGGGATTTAAAGTCTTTCGCTGGATTAGAAAGGTTTCTTTCTTACAGAAATTGATGCCCAAATTATTATGCATTATGACCTTTTATTATTTTTATCAGCTTATTTGCCCTCCTTCCACAAGATCAGTTAACAAGCAGTGGTTGTCTCTCTCACTCCAGGGAGATTGCCTGCCTCTCCACCACACCCCCTCTCCTGAGGAATTGCTCCATGTTAGGAGCCACTACAGAGTGCAATGACATTTTTACACCCGCTGACGTTGGCAGCAAGTTATATGATTGCAGGGCACAGGTCTTCTAGACAGGCTATTGACAAGGAAGAAGAATAACCACGAACAGAATAGCAACAAAAAGGCCAGTTCTGGTATTGAGCTCCCCTCCAAAGGGCAGGGCTGGACCCAGGACTAATTCTGAACTTGGTGACATCATCAGATGTGAAAAACCACAAAAGATGCTGCACCTTACATTCTGAGACATTTCAAGGGTAAGAAAACCACAGGGTAAAATGAATTTCTCTTGCTTTTTTAGAGTGAGAAACCAGAGCGGGGGGACAGTAAGAGGAACCTCTTCTGTCAGGCAAGCTCCCTGCTGCATATGAACTGCCACTGTTTAGGGAGTCACAGAAGCTGAGGACAGAAAGGGACTTTCTGGTCTATCCAGCTGACCCAAGGCAGGTCAGCTCAGTCTGCCATCCTTGACTGAATTTTTTATACTGTTTTTTAAATATTTCCTTCGAAGACGACACAGCCACCTCCACACTTTATTCCTGGGCTTCATCAGATTTACTGCTATAAAGAGGTTTTTTTCCCAATGCCTTGCTGTAGTTAAAAACCTTGAAATCTTGTCCTATATGCCCTGGATATGGAGAATAAATTATACCCATTCTCCTCGTATTATCTGTATTGTCTCTCCAGCCCTCTCCATCTACTTCATGATGTTATCACATTTCTCCTTCATTCTTCTTGTGGAAGAGCTTCGGGCTCTTTCAGCTCTCGCCTTCTAAATCTCCTAGATGTTCTTCTCATACCTTCAGGCAAATGCCAAGCTTGCTATGTGAGAGAGAATGGCACAGCCCCATACTTTGGGGGCAGGGGCTGAAGTATAACTACATGTAAGATCGTCTGAAATAACTGAAGGAGCTTAAAAATTTCTTCTCTCCAATGACTTTGCTGCAGTACTACAGTTCACCCCCTTCCCTCACTGAGATTATCAATTAGTCTGCAGGCTATGTTCCACATGGCCTGGAAAAAAACCCGACTTAAAAATATGTAGCACTCTTTTCAACTAGGATATTTCCAGGGATCTGTGAGAACTTTCAAAGCTGGTTTTACCTCCCAAGTAAGCTTATCCCAACTGTCCTCTAACAGGTATTTTGCAAGTGTACTTACAGAGTCACAGAATTGCTGAGATTGGAGGCAGCTCTGGAGATCATCTAGTCTACCCTCCCTTGCTCAGGACAGGCTCAACTACAGCATGTTGAGAACAGTCCAGTTGGGTTTTGGATTATCTCTGAGGATGGACACTCCACAGCCTCTGTGGCAATCAGGTTCCTATGTTCAAACACCCTTACAGCAGAAATCACTGAGAGTCTGTCTCTACCCTCTTTATTCCTCCCATCAACTACTTATACACATCAGCTAATCATATCCAACTCCAAAACCCTTTTTGTCTTTTATCTCCTCCACAGGTCTTTTTCCCATTAATGCCTGCTCTGGTCAGCAAAGCAGATTCCAGTTTTAGAGAGCTGCCGGGGAAACCCACAGCAAACAACCACTCAGGTGTGCCCAAGTATTTGCTCCTGTTCTGATCATATCTACATGACCAAGCCTTGTTGTACTTCCCAGTAATGAAGAAGCAAGGATGCAGGCAGCAGAGGTGTCAAAGGCAGCACCAGAAAACAGGGATGAAGAACTGCTCTAACACATTTTCTGTATTACAATCTTGACATCATTTAAAAAGACACCTCCTCCCCCCATCATATCTAGAAGCCTGCGGGGCAATAAATACTTAAAAGCCGATGTGTGAGGAATCTTGTGATGCCTGCCTGAATCTGCAGGCAGCTTGAGAAGTGCGACTAGCTGACATCTCAACGCAACTAAGAACCACAGTTCTGGAAAGGGTGGGAAAGGGTAAGAGGGCAGCAGCCCAGTATCTTTCCCAAAATACTGTATTTCTTACCCAGCCTCCAAACTACTATTCCAGCTTTTCCAGGGAAGAAGTCGGGAGAAGATAGACAAAAAACTCTGCTCCTCCCTCCACTCTCAGTTGTGTGCCAGGAGCCCAAAACTTGCTCTGATTTGGCCTTGCCAGTCTTTTCAAGGGAACAATTACAGGGGTCTCTGCCGTTAGGCCTTTACATTCAAAGTCTGCAACCCTTCAAAGAAGTCAGCACTTGCCTGGCTTATGCAGCTCACATCAGCATGATATGAATGAGCTACAGGCAAAGCTGGGCCGGGACACGCATCCTTCGCAAGGGTCGCTGGGGAGCAGAAGAAAATCACAAACTTCTCCCTCCCCACAAGGTGAAAAGTTTTACAAACCATGGACACTCTGGACTTCCCCCTTGTCTAAAGCCTCATTTTCCCCTGGAATATTTATCTTTTCTACATTTCCCCTCAGTAATAATCTAATCAAGTAGAATTCTTCTGGTATTAATCAGATGAGCAGGGGAGCACTTTGTGGTTAATATTATCAATTGAGGACGTCAGGAAAGCTTTGACAGGATTACCCTTGGAATTTGCCATTTATTAACTAGGCCATTAGCTAAAATGGCATGGCTGGGGTGGGGCTGGTTTTGTTTTGCTCATGGGAGATGTCCTGGTTGAGGGTGGGGAAGCTGAGGGTGGTGGAGTTCTGTCTCCATCTGATTCAGAGATCTCAAACAGCTGGCCTGGCAGCCCTGAGATATCTTTCCCCATCTGTGTGTCTTTCTTTGATTTCATAATCTCTTCCCATTATTGGGAAACCATCACAAATCAAGCTGGAGACTGAGCTAGGAGAGCTTGCACCACCACGTGTAGGCTTGTGGTGCTGACCTGGGAGGACGGGAATGAAACCCTGCTGTTACAGGCTGTTCTGCTGTGAGAGGCCAGAGAGAAATGCTCCCAGCCCCTAGCCCAGGGCACCAGGAAGGAGAAGCCAGGTTTAGAAACAGAGGCGCATTAGACTTGCAGAAGCAGCTGGGATACAAAGTAGGCACACGCAAGAAGTTTAGGCAAGCAAGGAAAACAAACAAAGAATTTGTTAAAAAAATTGTTTTCTCTCCTTGAAATTCAGTGCTGCTGTTTGCCTAAAAGAGACAGATGGAGACCCATGGTCAGGTAATGGAAGAATAGAGGCAAACACTAAAGAGGAAGCAATTAAAAAAATATAGCTGCAACATTCTTCACCTCCAAGCAGGCTTCTATCCCAAATTCCAAGGTTCTAGGCATCATTTGCTGTGTGCTCCAGGCAACTTTACATGGGCTATTGCTGGAGGGAATTTTGCAAACTTCAGTCTCAAAGATCACTGCACCAGAAGAGAGACAGAAGCACCCAGCACTAGAAGTCACTGGGCCATGATGCAAAGGGCCAAAGAGAGAAGAAAACTCCCCTAATATATCATACGGTATGTCTTTATTCATTCCTCATTCAGGCAGGAGAAGGGAAATAAAGTAAGATGTCTATTCAGGGCCATTTTTCTCGGTAGTACACCTCAGGAAAGACAGCAGGGACTCCCTCTGACTGCTATCCCACGTGATGGCAGAAAAGGGGTCTCTAATCCTCAGGAGCAATTGGAACACAAAGCTCCAGAGCAGAGATTCTGGGAAGAGGACAACAGGAGCTTCTCTGGACAGACATGAGTCAGCACCTGAGAAGCACAAGGTGAGCATAGCCCTGACAGAGGCCAGGTTGGAAAGCTGCCTCTAAAATAGCATCTCCTGCTACCTCTCTAGAGACAAAACCTGTGGCTGGATGGGAGCAACCCAATGGTGTGGCCCAGCAGCACAATTTTTAGATTTGTATAAACCCCAGAATCACACAGGCGTTGATTTAGAGCTTGCAGCAGCTCTCAGAGTTTGTGCACTGTAGTACCTGTCACTGCATCCAGACACCCCACAGCATTTGTTTGTCATGGCACAGTGGAGCAACTGGACTCAGCAAGGAGCAGAACTGGACCCCCACAGAGCATTTACAGGTTGTTCTTTTGAACAGAGCTTTGAATACAGAAAGGCAAAAACCAGCATTCATTTCTAAATTCTGTCCTTCCTGGTCCGCTGAACAAAGAATTAGCACTAGAATCCAAATTGCTGCAGGAACAAGAGCACATCCAATCCCTGCAGTCACCTCTGCTTTGATGCACATGGAGAATGTATTTATGTAATTTCATTCATTCTCCCTTGAAATGTGGCACTTACGCATAGAAAGACCCGAAATAGGAGGGTCTTGAAATCTCCATACAACTTGCAATTTATAAATTTCTTAGATCACAAACCAAGATCTTGAGTTAGCCCTTTACCATTCATTCAGCACACATAGAATTAACTGAAAATTCAACAGCTACTCTGTAACCTCTCACATTGCCTATGGAAAAACCTATCAACTTATGTCTCAAAGTTCAGGTGTGAAATTCCTACTTCTCAATTTGTTCCAGCAATTGCTCTGATGAGGGAACATCGCAGAAAAGGTATTTCTTCACCAGGTACTTTGCAAAAGTCTGGCTCTGAACCCAAATTCCCTCTACCAAAGGGAATTTCACCTTAAGCAGATCACTTAGTCTTCATTTAGAAAGAAGGTTATGGGTTCTCCTTGAGGCAGTTTGCTCCAAAGAGGTCCACCCAAAAGATAAACAAAAAGCCAAAAAAATGTCAACAAAAAATAGAGATTGAACCTAGCAAAACTGCTGCTGATATTCAGGAGCAGAAACCATATGCCTCTTGCCTGAACAATTTCCAAACCATAAATGATGTTTAATGTGGAAAAAGTCATAAATGTACAAAAGTTACTTCTAAAACCAAAAACACAGAGTTTCTTACTTATGGCTTTGATGAATGAAGTGTTTTGTATTCTGGCGTCATGCTTGGCACTCTAAAGAACCTTTCTGCTAGGTGGAAATTAATGGCACTGCATGTTGGCATGTCCACTGGCTTTGCAGCAGACTGGAGAGTGCCCTTCAGGGTCCTAACACAGGCTGTCTCTGTTGACTGCCTAGCAAGAGGGAACATGTTCTCCTTCCACCAGTCGTATATCACAAAAAAGGGTTAAATAATACTAAAAAGACTTTAAATGGTGCGGGGCATTATGTTCTTTTGTGCTGTCGGCTCCTACCTGTCTTTCAGCTACTGTCCAATTCAGGAGGAAACAATGTGTGAATACACCACGCACAAACCAGAAGCAGCTCACACAAAGCAAAGCAGATTAAGGTATTTCAAAGGACACAGGAGTTAAGGAAACACTGCTTTAGTCTCCTGTCTGTTACAGTTGATTTGCAGACACTTCCAAGTGTGTTCCAAAACTATATTTAAAATTAAGCTTTTAAAGTAAACAGTTTCTACCGGGTGCCAAGATTGCTTTAATGCCAAAACAGAAAGCTCTGTCTGACACATGCATCATTTTCCAAGCCGGAAATATAACAAAGCATTTAATACAACAGACATCATTTGATAGTCTCAACTTAGACGCCCACTTGGCAGTGGCAATAACCAGTCTTCCATCAACTGCATCCAAAAACGATGCTTGCCTAACTTGCTATCATGCAAAACATTAATGGGAGTATCTTCCTCTTTTGAAGTCTCTTGGAAATGGAAACAGAGGCTGAAACTGCCTGGTACACAACCATGCAGAACCTCTGAGAACCACCCTTCCGAGGTGGAAGCAGACAGAAAAACATTGGGAAGCAGAGCTTCCCAGCCTTTTCTGTACTGTGCGTCACACCATGTACACACAGTGCCAGGGATCGCTGTGGGAGCCATGGGGAGCACAGGGAAGCCAAGCCAGGAACTATTTTATGGAAGTGGCATGCTGGAAGAAGTCGGCAAGCCTGTAGCTGCCCGGTCAGCTCTCGGGAGGCAGCTGGTGGCTGGTCAGCACACGCTGTTCTGAGAGCTATCTGCTTTCTTTTTTCCCTTCCACTGGTTACTTTTTGCATTATGCAATCCCAACTTTTGTACAAAGATCTTTTTCTCTTCCTGGATCCGTGAGTGGCATGGGTTCTTCACTTCTTCACCTAGTAGGAAAGAGAGCTATTTGAACTCCTCTTCCAAAAATGCACACATTTTTGGTTATAAACACATGTATGACACCAGATCCTCTGGATAAACAACATTTGAGTCATAGTTTTCCTAGGCTTTAGTGGTCTGTTGAAAGAAAATCATACCTGAAAATATGTGAAAATATTAATAAACCCAAAAAACCAAACAAATCACTATAGTATTTGTTTAAGACACTCGGTGATGATCTCTAGCCTTGCCCCTACACAGAGGAAAGGCACATTATCTACCAGTGGATCTTTGTGAGCAGGTCCTGGTAGTTGTTTTCATCATTTCTGAAAAACAGTGACTCAGTTTTCCTTTGCTCCTCCTGCACCTCACTGAGTGAATTAAACAGGCTGTCGGTGGCTCAAGGCCAAGTCCAGCCCTCTCTCTCTGACAGCACACTTTAATTTTGCTGTTCCAGCACTTCTTGTGGGACAGGTGCCCAGTAAGTGCTTTAGAAACCAGTGTTTACTATTCACGAGAGGAAGAATTTCAGGAAAAATACGATCGTAACATCCATGACAGGAGTTTTTTATACCTCTTTTGTTAAAGTCACGGGCTTCTGGCATGGCACCCTTTTGAAATGCATCTCTTTTGGGGTCCTACCCATTCTAGGATTGCAGTTTTCTGTGCACCTGGAGTGAACATTCCCTCAGGTCTTGTAGCATCCAGATCCGTGGCAATGTTCTCCCTGGGAAGCAGTGACTAACAGGCCCCTTAAAAACAAGTCGTTGGTACTAAAGGATGTCAGAGGAAATATATTCCTGAACTTACCCACTGTAGCATACCTGCTCTTTCCTCAAGGCTGCAGCTGAAAAGACCCAAATCCTTTGTGTCTCAGCAGACCCTAAATTCCTGAACAAGCAACGAAGTTCGGTGTCCCTGCTAACAGCTCATTCAGCTCTCTCTCTTTTTTGCTGTCAGTGTATTTTGCTGTTTGACTTCTAACAAGTTTTCTCTTCAACATAAGCAACTTCTACATCACCTTAGAGCTGGTGCAGCTGGGTCAGAGTCTGTACACACAGTGACATGTTATGCACCAGATGCAGAGGGAATTAGCTTGAGTTCCACAGGACTGATGAGGCATTTTTCAGCTTTTCCAGTTTTGTTTTACCTTCTTGCTTGTTATTGAATGCTGCTCCTGCTTCTTATCCATTTGCGATATGCCCGTGTCTTTAGTGCTTCTGTACAGCCTTCAGCAAACTGGATGTTGCTCCCATGCTCCAGCCTGATGCTTGCTGGAAATTATCTTCTCTGGTTTTCCTATGCTCTTCCCAAAAGACTGAGGCACTTTTTCCTCTTCGCTTTTTCTCAGCTATCACATGTGTTTTCCTCAAACCTTTTCAAAATTTGCCACCATAACAGTCCAACACGCAATGCAGCAACGATCTCTGAGCAGTCATTCCTGAAGCTGCTATGGAAACACAAGAATTGCTGAAAAAGTTTTCTGGCAACTCATGGCTCCTCACCTGCAGCCTGGGGCATACCACCTGAAGCTGCTTTCATAATATCTTGTCTCCTATCTCATTAGGGCAGAAGGTAAGTTGCAATTCTTTATTCCTCAGCACGGACCACAGAAGTATCCTGAATATATTCCATCTTTTTTTTTTTTAATATGATAATTTTATTTGTAGACTGCTTCCAAATTTGGTTCAAAAAATGCTTTGGAATGAAGAATACAGTAGTACGTTATTCAAAAGGATAAAGATCCTCACCACTGTAATGCTGCACCCTCTTTCTTTAAAAGTTTTTAACCACTGAATAGTAACATTTTTTCCCCCCGCTAGTTGGACAACTTCATGATCAAAACTGCACTCACTAAACATGTACAAAGAGACTACAAAAAGACCTCCCTTATTTTCAGTAAATTAAGCATTGCTAAATGGAGTACTAATATTGAGTCTGAATTACCAAATGCAGAAGCCTCCAGCTCCAAACACATTGATCAAGGGACAAAAGCTATTGGTACAGCTTTGAGTCAGTGGAAACACTGGCATTATTTCTACCAGCACTGGTGAGCACACAGACAGGTTATAATGCAATAGACATTCTTGAACCCCAAATTTCTCGAAAGAAGGAAATGGTCCTTGGACCAGGCTTGAAGCTTTCTAGTGAAGAGACACAAAAGTTTGTCCTGCTGCCACACAGACTTTGTTTGGTGACTAAGTATGCCTGAGTATCTTGTTAACATGCCCTACAATCTTGAAAGCTGACCCTTTGCAATAAGAAGTGTGACAAAGAAACAAGCTCTTGAATGGGGAAAAAAAGGCTGTATGCCCCAAGCACTGTAACCCGAATAAGGGGCTTTCTGAAGGAACAAAGCTGCTTGTACACAGGTGCCTGCTCCTTGAGTCAGCGGGTAAAGTGCAAGCCAGCAACACTGTTGGGAATTGGGCAGCACAGGAGTTTGAAGCGAAGAGGCTGCTCTGCTTTGCCTCTCGATGTCACAAGAGTTCCTGAAAATTTCAGAGTTCCAGGAGAGCTGCCCGACTTCCTCTGAGCCGCTGCCTCCAAGCTGCATTCGCAACACTGGCGGCCTGTGTATTTCAGGAATGCAAAAAACTGGCACAGTGAGGTCTATGATTCAGCCAAGATGATGTGTTGGGACATGACTGAAGTTAATTAAAAGGAGCTTAAGACAGACAGACCAAAAAAAGAGTTTGCAAGACTTCTTAAAGAGCCAATTAATTATTATTTGTGGCTGCACACGCCAGCTGGGCCACAACATGGAATCTCCCCAGCCCTTACCACTCACCTCAGAGTCTTCATACAAGGCCAAAGAAAACCCATATGCAGGTCAGCCTTTGGGAGCTCCGGGCCAAACTCCCTCCACTAGAGCTGAGTAGAACTTTACATTCAGCAGGAAAGTCTCATTTACACCCATAGATATATGCTTGGTCTAAATAGTGGGCACAGAGCAAGAAATGAATGGTATCTCGGTTGATACATAAAAAAGCACGGGCTCTGCAGAGCAGGATGACCCAGCGACAGTTGTCTTTGTAAGCATGGACTGGAAAAGGAAGGACTGGCTCCACCTGCAGTCAGGGTGGGGGAAGAGAGAATAAATGTGAATAATTTCAGCCTCTCTACAACATGGTAGTGATCATTTTCACAGCTGCACAAGGCACCCACACTTAAGGAAGCATAGTTTCCCTGAACACACTTCCAGACCAGTTTCCTATAAGAAGTTAACCGCCTCCTGAGCAAGTCCCTAAGACTCTAAATTCCTTGAAATTCCCAAAGACTAAACTCCAAGTCCCAAGTCTATGGACCTGAACCCTTCATTACCTTCCTGAGGACAGCAAAGCAATGCTCATATATGTGAGTAACTTCCTTGCTTTGAATTCTTCTGTACATTCAGCCAGGACTGTCCCAGAGGCACAGCTGAGCAAAGACAGAAGAGGGCCTTGCCCAGCCTTGGGAACTCAGAGCCACATCACTGCACTAAGACAGAGCACTCAGAGCCACCCACGGGCTGAGCAGGCTGCCTGACCCATGCTTACTAAAATCTGCATTTTCTTGCTCAAGAGGACAGACCCTACTAAGGTCTGTTATGTTTAACAGGAGGCTACAGATTTTCACAGGGGACTTTTTCCTTCGTCTCCCCGTCATTCCAGTGGCTGAGGGCGCTTGCAGTTTCCAAGGCTGCCGTGTGCGTGTGCCTGGCACGGCTGGGCTGCTCCCGCGGCAGGGCCAGGAGCCTCCCAGCGCTGCAGGCCCCACACCTGCTCGCACAGCCCTGCCTGCACGTAGACCTTGGCAGCCCCTGTGGCATTCGCTGGGGTGGGGGTGGGAAGACCACGGTGTCATTTACACACAGGTTGAGCAAACCAGGTGCAATCAGTTTGGGTTTGGCTGAAGAATCCTCCACCCTTCTCGAGCTATTTAACCCCTGCAGTGCCAAACCTTGATGCATGCCCAGGGCAATGACAGCATTAGTCTGCAAAGGAGGCATCTGTAGATCAGTCATCATTCTCATATTGCCAAAGGCAGCACAGGAGGGACAGGTCATATTAAAAGAAAGATAGCCAGCCCTCCAGCTACTGTACTCTTTAAATTATTTTAATCAAAGCAATGAATAAACACGGTAAATATAAACCAAATTGTCATCTGAAAACTGTTTCATTGTCCTGTTACCTGGCCTTGGACAAGCTACAATGCTGCTTGAAAACCCTTTGGAGAGCACAGAATACGGACCAACACGCTGCAGATGCAGTGGGCAAGGAGGTGGCAAAGAGACTGCAGGACAAGCCAAGCCTTCAGGACTGGAAAGTGATGCAGCACTGCCAGGACACTGTCCTGGGACACAGCTGCATATTCAGTCCAGGTCTAACCCACAGTAGAGAGGCAAGATTCCCTGGGATCTATGGTCTGAAAACTGCTTTCTGGAACACCCACCTTTTGCCTGCACACGCACTGAGATCTCTGGTTTGTGGGGTACACATCTTGCGGCTCTCTGACACAGAAGATTTGGAAATGCAGTTTGTAGGGGATGGACAGTTATCAGTTCCTGAGCTCAGGGGTTCATAAAGTCAACTAAGGGTTGTTTACTCCCAGCCTGTTATGTTTCTCAAAATTAATACTGTAATAACAAAGCCTCAGTTTCCCTATGGGAAATTGCTGAGTGCAGATCATTCAGTCTGTCAGGGACATGTCTGCAGAAAGGCCTGGAAGAGCAGATTTTATTTGAGTTTCTGTTTCCAGTTGTTCTTCTAAACCTTTCACAAAGGGTTGAAGAAACAGGGGAGGGACTTGGACGGGGAGGGGGGGGGAAGTCCCGATTTAAAGTAGCTTAACACCTTGCTGGATCCTTGCCAAATGCAGTTTCAAATTAACAACTCCAAACTAGCAGGAAAAATGCTTCTCTCGACCCCCACGGGGTCAGTGAAACACCCAAGCACTGGCACAAGGCAGAGCTCAGATTTGACAAAAAAAGCGTGGGTTGCTCACCTCTCTTCGGGCTGAAGCCCGGAGAAAGGGGCACTGCTTCCAGGAAGGAACAAAGCCAGCCAGCCCCACAACAAAGGACACTTTTCAGCAGCACATAAAAGGAGGGTCTGGCTCTGCCCCTCCAGCCAGACCCCACCCCTCGCAGCGTGGAGGCCTTGCCCAAGGGCCAGCCAAATCTAATCAAGTCTGACACACAAGGCAACACGGACAGACACTTGCCTTAGGCACCCCCCGCCCCTGCTCCTCACCCACGGGCCTCCCCCCGACCCACAGGGCGCATCCTTGCTTGAAGAGCTCAGGGCAGCCCACGGCCCCATCCCTGACCCTGCCGGCCATCACCTCCTCCCCTCGGGCAGGCACCACCCCACAGCCCCAGCGGCCCCCGAGAGGGCGAGGTGAGCACCCTGGCACCACCAGCCTGGGCCTTCGCTGCACTGATGGAGTAGCTCTGCTCATGTGTGGGGAAAGGCAGCCCCCGGCCCTGCTGCAGTGGGGCACGAGCATTCCCTGCTTGCAGCCACAACTGCGGTCCTCTTTTCCCTAACACCCTCCATACCTGCACCCATGTACCTGGAGGAGTCTTTGCTCCCCCCAAGCCCTTATCGTTTACAACACAGCTAAGTGTTGATTCAAGTACACAGGAACTGGGACAGATCCTCAACAATACAAGTGTTCCTTCAGATAGGAGAAAAAACCACAAAGCTTTATAATAGTCCATTTGAACATTGCTGGGACAATCAAGGAACAGCTGAAGGTAGAGAACAGCTCAAAGCAGCCAGACCTGTCTCATAATAACAGGGAAAGCTGAATATTTCCTAAAATTGCCCCTCCTGCATTATCTACTCCACTCCTCAGGTCAGGACTCAGTATGCTTCAGAGTGGGCGAGAGTCTAGCAAGGAAAGCTGAATAAGCATTGCTTGCAAGGGAGGAGGCAGGAATTCACCAAAGTGAAGAGGAGGAGGAGAGAGCACAGGCTGTTTTTAGAAGTACTGGCACCACCTCAGTCTGCAGTGGCCAGGAAACTGGTTGGAAGCCCCATGACTTGAGCAAGACACCCAGACCTGGGAGCCAGAAGAGGAAGGGACTTGGCAGAAATTCCCCTGCAAAGCAAGGAATCATTTATGCAGCAGAATATTCAGCTTGGCCTCACTGCAAAGAAACGCTGCCAGATACCTGATCGTGCCACCAGTATATTAGCACTCCACTCCCCTGCTCTGATATAGCCATGAATCTTCTTCATGCACTTCTATCTTCCATTTGATCAGTTTTATACAGCTTCTCTCTAACCCCAGTCTTCCTGCACTGCCCTGGGGCCATCACAGTGTTCTCCAAGAGCCACCGGTGTCCCATCCCCCTGGCTCCCAGCTGCCCAGCCTCATTCCTTCCACACTTGCCCTCTGGGCACTGTTGTCCCACCCCCTCCTTTGAGAGGCTCACAGCACATGGAAGGGTGAAAACCACCACTCAGGCCTTCCTAGGGTTAAAGACAAAGAGGCCAAGCATCAAAGAGCCAACTCAGGGAAATTTCGGCACCTGCAGGAAGCTGAGATAACCTGGCTGATGCATTGCTAAGCCCACTGTTTCAGTTATCTTTACCCTTCCTCTCTGAACTAGCAGCATGTGGCTTACTCCATGGTGCAGTGTGGCATAAAGCCCTGGGTAGCCAGAATGTCTGCAGACAGGGCAATATTCTTTCACTGCATTTATTTTCTTACTTGCTTGTACCACAAAACGAGAGTGAGAGATTCAGTACTAGGCAGCTGCAGCACCGAACACTATCACAATGGAATGGAAATGCACCTTTCCATACTGCAGAAAGCTGTCTGGTGGTGCCAGCATACACTGATGGACCAAGTCTGAGAGGTTTAAACCCATGGCAGCTAGAACTTCGAAACAGAACAGTGCCACTTCGAATACATATAGACACCTAAAAGCTTCACTGAGCAAGTGATAGCCATGTCCTTGTTTTCTGAATGTGCTTGTCCCTTTTCTAATTTAAAATAATGAAGTAGAACAGTTTTAGCTGTTAGAGACTTTTTCAAGGCACAGCCATACACCAAATTATTTCCCTTTGGTATATTCCATGGAAACAAAAATAACCCTTTTAGAAAGACTATAATCAGCTGGTTAGAATGTGCATGTCTCTTTCTCAACAAACAGAGAAAACATCTATCTACACTTGAGTTGTAGTCCTGTTTTAATATGTCATCTACTAAGACTGTCGATTCCAGTGTAGCTATTAAAATCTGTTGCTGGAGGAGTAAAATCCTAGCTGAAAGCCTAGAGCTAAAATACAGCTATCCTGGAAACATTTGCTAATGAACAAATGACTGCGTAAAACATACACTAGCATTGACAATTGTATTTTAATTATTCTCTGTGTTCAAAAGAAACATAAATGTATCCAAATCCACTTGGTCAGTGCTAAAAAATGAGACAGAAGAGAGGAAAGTTCACTTTGGACCTGATACTTGCCACACTGGGTTTGAAGTTACACAGAACTGGTTCCAGACCTTTTGTCCAAATATCCTGCTGCAGACAGGACTCTGCATTCTTTCCCTTTTTGAATAAATGCTTGCACAGGGAAGGCCTTGTGCCCACACAGCAAAGTGGGTGACACCAGCAGGCATGGAGGGAACCACAGAAACAGATTTTTGATCATGGCTAAAGGGGATGACTGATAAGCATAGAAGTACAAACTCTGTTCTTGAATACTTCAAATTAGAGTAAGTCTGTTCCTTTGGGTCCATGCCTAGTTTTTGCAAGTAGGCTGGATTACCATCCTGCCTTTCTTTCCACATACTCATTCAGGCCATGAGTTTAAGGCTCTTGAAAGGCACCAGATGTTGGGGGGAGGTAGGGTGTATTTGTTTGCTTGAACTCTCCTTGTAAAAACAAAAAAACAAAACAAAAAAAAAAAAAAAAAAAAACCNAAGGGAAGAACATTGGATGACTTCAGATTTGCTTTCCAGCAGAGTATGACTAAGTCAGGGAGGCAGCCTGGTAAATACACTCAGTCAGGACTCTGGGGTGGGACAAAAACATACGGAGAAACTCAATAGAAAATAAACAAGAGAGATAGAAGTTTCCAGTCATTAGTAGAGTGAAGAAAATGGAGACCAAACAGGTGATCAGGAGGGAGTTTTTGCAGACACAGCCTGCAAGGGAGGAGAGCCAGGAGTTCAATCTCCAGGCATCTCCAGGCACAGTCTAATACGGACCCAGCAGACAGACAGACTGAAGTAATAGGTGAGAAGAGCAAGCGCAGGAGACAGACCAGAGAACAAAGCTCACTTGGAGGTGAGCAGTCCAAATGCTGTGCTGGACCCTGTTTTGGTTAGTTGCTGTTGTGTAACTAGAGATTTCACACTGGCTTCCTGGAATTTTATAGTATTCAGGAATCTCCTCCAGGAAACTTGCTGTGCCTGAATGGAAGAGCACAGTGACCAAGGTGAGCCACAAGCAGTTAGTGGGAGGTGTAACAGAAAAGATGTGAGGATGAGTATGAGGAGAGAAAGTATCTAAGAAATCCAAATTGGTGCTGGTTTGTGGGACAGGGAAAATCTGAAGAGGAAAGGATAACAGACAAAAGGAAGGTCCTAGGAGAGAACACAAGTTCTTTGAACTGGAATTCTGCTTTACTTTAAAACACGCATTGCAACAGAGATGCGCACAAGCACACACAAACAAGTCAAGTATCCACATGAACACAGTTGGTTCTGGATATCCCTTCTTTCTTTAATTGGTCCCAGGTGAGGCATCAACAATCACATCTGGAAATTTTTATACAAATGGCAGGAAAGCCAATGACTCGGGTCACAAATATTTCACGCTCTCTCTTTGCCAGAAACAACGGGACAAATGTGGTTTACATCTGCCTCCCTATAAATACACACACACTTGCAAGATTCTCTGCTATGGCAAATACTTGTGCATGTAAAAGCAGAGCTGGTCAGTGTTCCTCCCATCCACCCAGCGGAGATTCAGTCAGAACTAAGAAACTGGATGCTGGGTGACACCTGCAGTCCAGGTCAGGCTTATTGTCGGGATAAGGATCAAGAGATGACAAAGACATCCTTATTGACTGTAGAAGCAAAACACAGAATCAAATTACGTGGATGAGCACTTTCAAAAGCTGCTGCAGCCCCTGCCTTCCAGACCCAGACTCTCCATGAGACCACAGTGTCAGGCACACCCAGTTTCTGCCTGACATGCAAACTCAGCTTAACTTTCAAAAGCTCACCTTTCAAGAAAAAAAGCCACTGGGTCCTCCCTTAATCCCCTACTCTTCCTGCCTCAGGTGCCAGCTACTGCCTGAGTTTATCCACACGTAGTCAAGAAGAAACTATAATAATTTCTTGTCTGTGATGCACCAATTCAAGCAGACCACTGCCTAACTTAATTAGTTCTACCCAGTGTGCACTGCTGCTGCAAAATGCTCTACAAATTCAACATATCTCAGCAGTAAGGACCAACCTCTTGGTCATCAGAGGATGAACTCAGATCCTGTTCTAACAGTAGCACTGTTTCCTAGCAAGAACACTGTGCTCAGCTTCTGCACAGTTACACTATGAGCATTATAGTTGCAAAAGATGGACACTACCTGTGTCAGCAGTTCTCAAGAATGCAGAGAAGCTGTATTTCTCTTCAGTACTAGCTAATTCTTAGCAGAACCATACTATCTTTACTCTTCCGAGATGTCCTGCTAGTGTAGGTGATGCTGTTGGTACTTGGCAGTAGAGGCTGGTTTAGGAGAACTGAGAGACCTGCTGGGTGCAACAGAGTGTGCACGGCAGGCAGAGCTGGGCAGGGACAGCTCACACACCCCTAATGAGCCAACTCTGATCCTATCTGTGGCAACTTTGTGTTGCTCCAGGGATGAAGAGACTGCAGAGGTGAGTTAACCAGATGTCAGAGGGAATCTCCTAACACTACCAAAGCAATCCAGGCAGTATTTTTTCATTCCCTCTGCCTGCCCCTGGCAGAGTGGATGTGCCAGTAGCTGTTTACAGAGCTCTGCCAACTTCTGGGTAGCAGGGTATGACAGGGCTCACTGCACAGCACCCCTAGAACAGCCTGGAGTCTGCAGCTCCGAGCTCCAGGATGATGAAGCTGCTTCACAGACTTAGAGGAAAAATAATTTTCCCTCACTGAGGAGACTGCCTAAAGCTAAAGGCACAACTTTACCTACCTCTGAATGTCCACTGTTATGCTTCCTGCCCTCAGAATTTGTCATGGACAAGAGTCAACAATACCCAGCTATTGTATCTCTTGGGTTTGATTTTTTCCCTTTATCTGAGGCATTTAGCTAGAGCACCTGACCATATTTTCTCTCATCTAAAGCTTTAAAACAAATGGAAAGTTCCATGTATGCTCAAGTAGGAGTTGATCATTCGGGCAGAACAGCACAGCAAGAAACACATTCTCTTTAAATCAGTGGAATTACAAAGGCAGAGCACTTAGAGTTGACAAAATGTCATCATTTTTTAGTCAATGTTTAATTAACACATTCAATTTACCTCTACTCCCCCTGTTGCAAGAGAGATGAACAGCTTACTAATTTTAGGTGGCTTTTTAAGGATTAAAGAAATTTGATTAAACATATCATCTTTCGACTGCTAGCTCTTTAGAGCAGTCCATCAGCCAGGCTTAAATCTGCGATGCTTCTGGAACCTGTCTTAGCCTGACAAGTCCAGAACAGGTACTGCCTTACCAGGTACCTCGTTAGCTTCATTCTCTTCGGACCCCCACAAGGGACACTGCTGGAAACAAGATCACTGAACTGATCAATGAATTTGTTATGGATGGCTCACACCACTTCCTGGATCTTTCCTGAAGCTTTCCTGAAGCCCTCACCAGGCTGGCCAGCATCCCTACACAGGACTAAGGGAAACTGAACCAATTAGAAGCACAAATGTTTGGAGTCCTCGTTCCAAGTGCTGACAGACAGTGCCGTGCTCTGATTTATTCTCTGTAGCCTTTCTAAGGGCACACATTGAAATGACCTCCCCACGTGTCTCATCTGGTATGTCACAGGTGTGAGGCTGTTGCTGCTCTTAACATCTTTTAAGTGTTCCACCAGATGAAGAGATGAATTCCCTTTGTTCCTCGGAGATGGAGTTTCTTTCATTTCCTGCATAAGGATGCAGTCCACACTTCCAGTAGAGGGAACAGATGATGTAGGCCTGGAGGGTAGGGGTGCATTTGCATGGGATGGGCTATCAGGTGGGTTTGCACAATTAATCACTAACACCCATCGGGCTGCACGGGGCTGCTAGCAGCAGAACTCTTCTGAGGGGGTGCTCTGTTTCACAAGAGCTCCAGAGAAGAAAACTGTTATTTCAAACCTCTTTGCTCTCAACCCATGGAAGGAGTTCTCTTAAAACCAAAGCTGAGTGAAAGGACCCTGATTTAGTTTATTTGCATATGTGATTATGTAAATCAGCCCACTGCTTCTTATCCCATGGCAGCAGACCTCCCTGCAGAAGAGCCTCCAGGTCTGTGCCACAGTGGAGAAGATTGGATTATGGAAAGGGACATATGCGTGAAAACAGGTCCTAGCTGCATATTTAGAGTTCATCAGCAGACACGTGGAAAAAAGTGGGATTTAACCCTTCACTGTCAGAGAGCCAAGATAGAGGAGAACAGTGCAAAAGCCATGGAGAATGCTTAGATATAATGCAGCAGCCTTTATTAGTACATGTTTAAGGAGGTGTTCTGTGATCACTAGGACTGCTGTGTGCAAAAGGGTTAATGATCATAAGCCAACAGAAATCAAAATGGTGAAATATTTCTAGATCCAGGATCATCACCAGAAGAGCCATCTCGCTCACATACCGCTGTCACCTTGTGATGTGCACACAGTACCCACCAGCTGCTCCCCAGCATGCCCAGTACCCACGGCCTGAGATGCACATTCTGCATTACCACGCAGCAATCCTGCATCCCTGCTGTCCGCACTGCCGTCTGCTCCGGCCTGCCAGCTGCCATCCCACAGATGCAGCATCCAAACCAGTGCTAGCTGCACTACCTGGGACACGCCACGGCCCTGTAACTCCTTACCCTTCTATTATGGATCTGCCTGTCTAGCACCCCACTAACTCCCAGGGGTGCCCAGGGCACTAACAAAGCAGCTTCTGAGGCTCAACAGGCCCTGTCGGTGTAGCAGCACTGCTGGGGTTAACACAACCCCAGTCCAGCATATCAAAGCATCTGTACAAAGTGGAACATTTTTTATCCTGTGGAGAAACTGCTGCATGGATGACAGAAGCAAAGAGACCAGGCCATCTCCATCTAGAGGAAATAGGAGCAGTGTTCAGGGATGAATGGGAAGTACTTCTACGCAGTATTTTGCAAGCTCTAAATAATCTCTTACGAGGGTTAATAGGGCATCTCTCACAAAACCCCCCAAACAAACAACCAAAATCCAACAACAACAAAAAAAATCATTAAAAGTTACAAAAGGAAAAAGAACTGGCATGTCTAAAGAACATGACTAATACGAATCAGCCATCTCACAAGTACTAATTTTAAACTGACTACAGGAGTAAGTGACAATAACTTTAGGATTCCAAGAAATGTCCCAAAGCAAAACTAAATATGTCTCTGGATTTCTCTTTGTTCTGAGATTTGAATCAGGATGGTTTTGGCCAAGAGTCACTCAACTTTTAAAGCCAACTTTGACCATTTTAAAGTTTCTAAACCAAGGCAAATAAAGTTGATTTGGCTGACTTTTCTTTGAAGGAATTTTGCTTGTGTGACACAAATTCAAAGCAAAAGGTGCTGGGAGTGGGGGTGGTTTTGTTTTGTTAATTCTACTAAGACTGGCAAAACAAGGGGGGACTGTAGCAATACTTCAGGTTGACCCATACCAGCAACATCTCTTCAAGTTATTCTGTTGTTACCTACCCTGGGTCAGCCACCCTAACCTATCCTTTGTGAATACATGGAAAAGCACATACAGTAGCTGACACTGGCTAAACCTGGCTCGTTTTTCTACTGTAAGCAGGACTGAGGTGAGATCAAACAGTGCTGAGTCAAAACCAAACTTCGTAAAATGGCAGTGTTATGCAGAGCCCTGGTAGTCCCAGAGGACCCACTTCAAATATCTGCAGTTTGAAGTGTAAATGAATAAAAGAAAATTCTGTCACTTACAGAATTCCTTATCCTCTTAGCTTCCTCATGATCATCAGATTTGATGCCTTCAAGGACAAGATCATATTCAAGATGCTGGGGCATCTGGATTGTATCTGTGCTTGAATCCTGCAGTTTAGATGCCAGCTTCCTCTTCTGTGGTGGCACTGCCTCAGCAAATCATGCTCAGAATTAGGGGAACACCTGAACCAAACGTATGTTTGTTTTCACTATCTTCAGAATTAAGAGAGGGGATTAGGCGTGGGGTTTCTTGCACCCCAGCTGCACTGCTTTAGCCATAGCACTGTACTGATTGTGTGGTAGAAAGGATGACACCATAGGAACAACATTCATCTAGCTCCAGCAAAAGTATTCTGGCAACTTGCAAGGTAATTACTAAACTTCCACTCATTTTCGTTTTTTTCCTCACAGTGGAATTCAGGGTATGTGGTGGTTGGAGTCCAAACGGCCCTAGAGGCTTGTATGGGAGGGACTGCCAGTCATGGTCACTCCAGAGAGGAGGGAGAAAGCAACAGAAAGGAAGGAATCCAGCTGAGGGAAGGAACGTGCATATGGACAAACCCATCCCACTGAGCATTGGAAGGAGGAGCAGGGTGCCGAGTTCAACACATCCTGAGAGACAGAGCTTGGAAGCAATGAGAAGGTCTCTTGGACGCAGTCAACAACAGCAGTATGAGCTGGCTGCTGGCAAGGGCTATCGATGGCAGCATTCACATTATGCTGCTTTTCCCCATTTTGAATGGCCCCTGTCAGGCTTGTACCACTGCAAAGTACCAAGACCATATATACACTAAACCTCTTCGGCCTCTTTAAGGTTGGCCGTGGACCTGCGCTGTTACCTGTATTTGGGAAGGCCTGGGAACGGCTCCTCACAACCACTGATCTCTGCATTCAGGAACTGACAAAAACGTGGCAAATGTACCCTGCAGAGACAGCCTGGCACGTTTAACCTACACCAGCTGGAAAAGTGACTGCTGAATACTGGAAACTGCTTTATCTGCGGCTGGTCTAAGGCAGCTCTTGTCAAACTGACCAAGAGCTTCGTGCCCTAACAGTAGGGTATTCTGTACCCGCCGCTCCTCCGTGTGCCCGCAGCAGATAAAACAGCCCAAGGTCAGGGTGTGCTCTCTGTGCAGCTGCTGGAGCACTGGCAGTGCCCTGGCCCCAGCCCGACTGCCAGGATCACAGCCAGCCCCAGCCTCAGAGGTTCGACTCCAGCAATGCCTTCCCGTTCCCGTCTGGCTGTCTCCCATGTGGCGACGCATAGCACTGTTCACCCGACTATTGGCCCAGCCCAGAACTGTTTTTATTAGAAAACACTAAGGCAAGCCTTTCCAAGCCTCAGAAGAATCATCTTGTAAAGATCTGGGCTTGAGATGCCAAATGATTGCTGCTTTGGCGGAGTCTGCACATTCATTTTTTATTGGTCACAAACGCTTTCCAGATGCTGGCATGCTGGCTGCAGATTGCAACTCTGGGGACTTGGCTCCCAGCCCCAGTCACTTTGTTAAACTCTTGACCTGCTGTGGGTTAAAAGAAGCGGGGAATGGGACTGAGTCACCATGAGGGCATTGCTGAGAGAGAGTGCGCACTACACAGCAGAGACCCATTTCAGCAGCTTTCTGTGCTCAGCTGGCATGGAAAACATTTAAGGTGGTCCACAGCAATCCAGCTCAGCTGCCAAAGCTGGTGAGAACTGCAGCACAGCACCAGCCCAGGCTTTAGGAGCAGGGGCACAGAGGCTGCCCTGCAGCTGGATTTTCCACACTGCAGCCCATACACTTTCCATCTTTTTTTCCTCTGCACAAGTGGATTTCCCATCCCTGCTCCAATACTAAAGCAATTCTCTGAGCCAGAGCCATGTGCAACATCAGACTGAAAGCTGAAGCCTGGAAACCTTCCTTGGGTTCAGGTTTCATGACAAGCCTGAAGCTTGTTCATCAAGAAGGTTTGCAAACCTTTGGGGAAAAAAAGACTTTCTGGATTCTCAGTTGTTACATGGTGTCCCAAGTAAGGGAGAAAAGTAAAACAAAAAAGAGAAAGAAAAGGAGATGTGAACTAGCAGAATGTGAAACACAGTTTTGATAGAGCTGTTTGATATTTTTCTGAATGGAAAAAAAATCCCTTTGAAAAACATAGCTGTTACAAATCATTGGGTTTTTTCTCTCTCTCAATAGGGCAATTTTTAAAAAACTAGTATTTTGCACTTTTGGATGGATTTCCTAACTGAAATTCTGCAGCTGATGCATTTCTTTAATCTCAGTTTTCAAGAAGAAAAAGTTCTCTCAAAACCTCAGTTCAAAGAGAACACTTATAGCTGAAATGAAAATTTTCATCCTGCTTTGAAATATGCAGCCAAAAGCAGTATTTCAGAAAATGTATTTCCATTGAGAATTTCTGGACAGGAAGGAAAACAGTTCTTGATAAGATCAATTAACCTGAGCTTTGGTGCAATTTCCCCTCCCATGTGTGGGGACCCTGCTGGGGCAGGGGGTGCTCAGGGAGCAGAGCCCTTGTACCCGTCCTCTGCCCACGACATTACCTCAAGGCTCTCATCCTGCTCTCCCCCCACTCCTTTTACAAAGTGCTGCCTAAACCACAGCCCTGAGGAGCGCCTGGGCTCTGTGCTTGGGCAGACGATGAACTGTGCTGGATGCCAGGCAGGACACGGGCAGGACACGGACAGGACGGGAGGCTGGTGCAGGAATGCACAGCAGGGCTGGAGATCAGCTTCTGCAGCACTCGCTCAGTGAGGTGGTGCTGGGAATAGCTGGTGACCCTTCAGCTGGGGGAAACTGCCAGCAAAGGTCTGCTTGCTCCCCTCCACCCTACAGCTGGGGATGGAGACTTTCCAAGATGCTGAAAGAAGCAGGATGCTGAGGGACAGCTGGGTGCCTCACACTGCTCTGGGTGTTGACTTCTAACCTTCCTTCAGACCTCCAAGGGAGCTCCATGTCACCCACAGGCCGTTCATTAGAGCAGGCAGGGCCGCAGGGCCACAGGGTCTTGAGCAAAAAGGAGAGAGTGAATGAGCCAGTCCTTCTGCTCAAGCCTTCAGAAGAGAAACAGGGAAGAGAAGCCACAGGAAGAGGTTTCAGTGGGAGCTGGGACCCAACTGTTTGTACTCATCCTCCTCAAGAGAGGCCTGCCCACAGCTCTCCTGCCCCTGTTTGCAAGTAATGCATGATCCCTTCAGCATTACTTGTGCAAACAGAAAGCTCTGCAGTCCAGAGGGAGTATTGGGGGAAGGTTTTATCTGGTGGATCTGGTCCAGTGATGCTAATTAAATCATCACATTAAAGCTGGGGGCTTTCTTGAGTAAGTGTTACCACTTGAGCTGAATCGTACCTCAGATCACAGCCAGGTGTGCACCCTGGATCCAGAGAGCCCTGCCAAACTCATTTCACTTGTGATGCTAAGGCCAACTCCAGCACAATCTCCAGAGATGAATAAAACAGGGGAACAATCCAGCGTAAACCTGAAATCTTTTAGATTCAGCCAAGTGGAAATCCAGCCTGGCTCCCCACCCAAAATCAAACAACTGAGAAAAAGCGAGAAAGTTTTACATAGCAATCTCCCCAGTGTTACAGCAGACAGTGTTTCTCTGAGGACATTATGTAATGTCTCGTAAGGGCTTTTAGCTGAATTATCAGGTGACTTGCACAATTACTAAAGAGAAAAACAGATTCACAGGTGAGCAGTGGGTGTGAGAATACACATCTGCCTGTTGTACATTAGCAGCTGGAGAAATGATTCAGATTCAATGAGATGTCACTGGAGATAGGCTCATACTACAGACCTCAGATTCAGAGGACCTAGAGCTGCTTCCATCTGGCCCAGGCCTATCTTCTCCAGCATGAGGGAGGACCTCTCCACAATCTTTTGTGGAGGGACAGACTTTCCAGTGTGAATTTTCCTGCCGCCTCAGATCTTCAGGCCTTTACAACAGGAATCCCTGTTCTGAGACTGATTGTGCCACAGTGACAAAAAAGACACCTCTTGGCTATTTCTTCTCCCACAGTCCAAGGACGGGAAGGATGAAAACATTCCAGATGAATTCACACTATGTAGATGTTGATATTTACTTCCAGGCAGTTCTCTCCCTTGCCCCTTCTGCTCACCGAGAGCTGTAGGGGTACAGGAGGAAGAACATGTGCAAACAGACCCAGCGTATCAAACAATATAACCCCTCATGCCAGCTTACTGACTTCTGTCTCACAGCAAGAAGTAGGAAAAAAAAGCCGTAACAGCAAATTCTGCTCCAGAATCTCTCCCTTCTGATGGTTAGGAACCTTATAATTACCAGCTAAAGTTACTAATGGCTTGATGATGCCCATCTGTTCATGTGCCAGCATTGCCTTTAGTCTAAGCCGTTGTCCTCCTCCCTGGCATTTACCTCTCCTTTTTCTCCTGTTCTGTGTATTTATAGAATTTCTCTCGGCCTTCACCAGATTAAAGTTTTATTGAGGGCAGATTTATCTAATGGGTTTTACATTTGCTTTTGCTACACGTTGGTCTGTATTTATCCAGCTTCAGTGTTTGAATGAGGCAGCTTTGTTTTCAGATCAGCATTGTCCTTTTAGCACATTGCTGAAGAGGTAACTTACAGATTCATGAAAGCAATGAATCCTCTATTGCTATGTAGAGTGCTTTGCAACAGAATAAATATTCACATGAAGACAAATCTATAAAGTGCTATCAACATGGTAGTAGTAAGTATTGAAGCAAGGAGTGGATATTAGCACACAGATGGCAAGAGACGAATAAGGTGGATGGTACTGACTCAACTACTGTTGCTTGAAAGAGAAAAGGTACTTGGCAGAATGAAGAATTAACTTTCAGAGAAATGGAGAGATGGAGTATTGCTCTTCAGCAAGCCCTTAGGCAACAAATTGATAAACCTCTCCCAAAGAAGAGGAAAAAACAAGTGTTGCCAAATTTTTTACATTTCAATGTATTTTCTGTAGACAGTTCTAGTAATAGCAGTGTAATTTCACAATTGGAATCACAGAATTTTACCACAGGAAACATAAACCCTCAATCCCCCACTTGCACCATAATCAAATTGCTGGTATCATAACCCTTTTTTTGGTAAAACCAGCCAGACCAGCAAAGGCAAATGCCTCTTGGGTGAGTACATGCCAGTCTCACATGATGTTGGGATGAGATAGGAACGCTTTGTCCTGTCTGGTTTTGTGTTCCATAATGCTTTCCAGTGTAGTAATATAGCTTATATGCATACTATCCTCTCTCCTGTGAGTGCTACCCAGAGATGTATACGTGATATGTGATGCATTTAAGCCAGTATGCAGCTGGTTTAAATACATCTGTGACCTGCATTCCCTGCATGCAGAAGAAATCGCCTTAGATTCCATTTTCAGGCCAAATTATTGCTAACATTTTGATGCAATTTATACTGGAGGCATTTTAAAGAATGGATTTTGTACATGGGTATAAACCAAACAATTCCATTGACAGCCGACAGAATTATTTCAGATTTCACTAGGACAGCTGATATAAAATCTCAGCATTTCATGTGCCTCTCAAACTCTGCTGTGAAGTCTTGTTGGTTATCTAACTTTTGTATTTCACCCCCGAGGCAGTTGCGTTAGTCTAGAGAGTGAATAACTCTGAGTTAATCCGTTACTGTGTGGCTTCCTACAGAGAGAGCAGGGCTACACAAGAACGTAGCCTCATGTAATTGAAGGTACGTGCAACTCATTAGGTGGAATTCTAGGAGATACGGTCAGCCACCCAGGAAGCTTTAAAACACATTCACGTCTGTTTAAAATGCATTTGGTTCTACATTCTAGAGCTTGAAGGACTGTCCGTACCAGGGCAGCAAAGCACCTCTCGACTGAGGATGGGTGTCTTACCAGCGGCTCTCCTGCGCCCCCTGGCACCTGTTCCCTTTATTGCAGAGCATTTCTAGGATTGCCAATTAACCACTGACTCGACATATTCTGATTGCAAAGCACATGGAACCTGTGGGAAGGGAGGGTGGGTGAAAGGAGAGTCATGAGAAGATTCCTGTGAATCAGCTTGGGAAGAGCTTGTTTCAGCTCACCCTACTCATACTACTCACTACTCCTGCACTCAAAGAGTTGAAGTCAATCAAGGTCCACTTGCAGGCCAGAAAGCCCCTTAATTTTGCTTCCATTCTGGAATTTCATCCTTGTTGTGTTCCACTTTGGAGTGGGGGAAAAGTATGGCTCTATCTTTTGCGCCTGGATTTGCACTCCAGACTTATCCACACCTTCATGTCAACACGTATACACAATATACAGCAAGAGTAAGAGATTCATAGCAGATCTCCCTGGAATTCTCCCACTTTGAACTCTGCCCGGTATCATCATCATCGTTATTATTATTATGACAACTATCTTTACAGGTTTGCAGGACACACCACTGCTAACTCATGGATCCAGTGGATCTCAACCCTCAGCTCTGGTGCCTCTGCACAAATGGACTGTAGCTCCCTTTAGCAGCCACTCAGACACAGCACCTCCCTTGACCAACAGGACCTTCCAGCAGGAGCTCCTCGGTGCGTGCAGCACACTGCCTTTGGACCAGGGCATCCACAGCTCCAGCATCAGCACCTTGCATCTCATTGCTCACTCCTGTCCTCTCTGACTCACCGTCTCTTCTCACATTCACATCTGGTCCTTTGCAAGCATTTCATCAGGAATAAATAAATATATGTATGCATCCATAGGCAAATACCCAAACCTGTATCCGACACCATCGTGCCAACAGGGATCAAGGAAAGAACAGTGGGTTTGGGGCCCCTTACGAAGAGGCGAAGACTGATGTTGATGTAGATAATGGGTCATCCTTAACTAAAACGGGAACAGGTGAGAAGAAGAGAAAGATCACCTACATAGATTCTAGGGGACAATATTTGAAAAGAAATCTCCAAATTCCCCTCCAGACATCCTAGTTAGGATTTCTGGGGTTATGGAGAGAGAAGGCTGCTCAGAACACCCCCCTAGATTAGGGAAATGGAAATATGACTAATTTTAGTCCATCATACCTCCCTACCTCTGGAAAATAAAGAATAAACACTGACTGTCAGGGAGCAGCTAGCAGTTTGGAACTGAGACTCCATCTAGGAATTTCTTTCTCTCATCTCTTTGCTGACAAAGAAACAAATCTCCCTCTTAAACATTTCTTACTTGCTTTCTCTATCACTCCCTTCCTCTGAAAGTGTAAAATGAGTCAGTTGGGTAGCGAATCAAGAAAGAAAAAGAAGAAACATGCATTAGAAGCTGGAGAGAGTAGATATCTTCCTTCAGTTGTGGGAATTGGCATGGATTCCTACCCATAAAGATAAGCCTCCACAGCTGTACTTCTAGGAGGTTAGATCTTCCTCCAAGCATGATAAGCCTCAATCCAGTGGATAGTACAAAGGAACAGGGATTTCCCCAATACTGGTACATACTGTGTTATATTCCACCTTCAGGCAATATATAATGGATGAATTATAAACCCTTGAAATCTAGTTTTCTAGTACAAACAGGGGTAGATCCTTGAAACGGTTGCATTGATATAGTAATTACACCAGACAGTGTTGTTTACTAACTACAATAGTACACTATAATAAACGATAACCTACCTTGATATTATAATATGGTACTGTGATAACAGCTAAAACAAATATTTTGCTGAGCTAATGCAACTAATTTAGTGTATATAAAAATCTTAGCCTAATTTCAGAAAGTGCCCAAACAATTTGAAATCCATAGGCAGAACAAAAGGAACCAGCAGGTTATAAAACCAGCAGTGTTGAAAGAGAAAAAGAGAAAAAAAAGAGAAAAGGAGAAAAGATAAGCAAAGGGAATCACCTTGCAGAAGCTGAAGGAAAATAATGTTGGAAGTGCTATAAAACAATGTAGTTGAAATGGTCACAAGAATGTTTGAATTACCTTTCCTGTATAGGATTAACAAACTCAGCAAACTGCACACGTGCAGTGACAAGTTATTTGGTCACTTTTGTTTAATACACATACACCTGAAGAATACTCTAGGTAAACCTCTGAGAGGAAACCAGCCGCTGTCCCTGCTGTAATAGCAAGAAACATTGTAGCTGTGCTACGATCTGCTGTGTCGTGCAGAGGAACATTCTGACTATTCCACACTCTCCTCTAATGCCCTTTGGAGCTTTAAGGAACGGTGAGAAAACTCACAGAGCCATGACAAAGCTGTTCACACCTAGATCATCACTCAGATGCCCTGGTTAACAGTCATTGCTAGCAGTGCTTCATAACCCTTACAAGTTGTGTAGTTTTTAAACAGCCAGGTTGTAGGCGTGTTAAAGCAGGAAGATAAACTCGTATTCAGGTAGAAATGAAAAGATTTCCATTTGCTAACCCTAACCACATGTGTGTGCACAAACACACTTGTACACCCCCCACACACACACTTTATCATAATGTTTTCCAAACACAGCCTTGCTGCGCAGTGCATCACAGCTTAGGGGTAACTGCTCTGAATGCTTTAGGACAAGGACTGTTTTGTCCACTCTCCAGTCTAAGATTAACAATATTTTGCTCCTGCCTGATTTTGTTCAATGACTGTCAGCTCTAATATTTGCAGTTATATGTAAGTCAGACTTTTCAAAACGGTGCTGAGTTCTTCTAGTTATCTAATAATTGCAGTGAGCAGGCTGGACAGGTCTTCCTGGCCTTCAGAAAGGACTGAATATGGGTTATATACCCATCTCTGGGTTCTGCTCTTAACCCTTCCTTCAGCGGCCTTTTCATTTGCTTATTTCAGTGCTGGATCCACCCTATACATAAAAGGCTTAGTAAGCCACCATGCAAACCAGCAGAGGTTTTCAAACAAGCCTTACGTGCAGGCAGAGCTACAGTTAACACGGTTTGGGGTAACCCCACAAAACCAACATCTCCAATTTCACAAGAAGAGCAATGACTCTTCCTCTACCACCACACACTATCATAGCTGAAATGAAGATGTAAACAGTTTTCATCCATCCCATCCTCACCCCATTCAGCACAGATGTATGAGAAACACCAGTGGCTCGAGTCATAAGACTGAAAATCGGGGGGTTCATTTTGGAACTGGGGGGGCACACATACACTTAGCCTGGAATATCATCAGCACAGTTTGCCCTGAAATCACCTTGTAAGTGACCCTGCCGTTGTTTTCCACTGCCACTCAAAGCACTGTATTACAGGTGTGAAAGTGGCTTTGGACCATGAGCTCTGTATCCTTCCTTTGGAGAGAGAGGAGCAGGGAAGGGCCTACCAGTGCTGAGCTTCAAGCTGCTGCAGGTAGATTTCTACCATCAAAGTGGATCCTCTATCTCTGCATTTCATTGCAGTCATTCTAAATTAAGAAGAGAGGAAGAAAAAAAATCATGATTGGAGACTGATGCTTTATGAAAGCTGAGATTCTCCCCCTCTGCACGATACCATCTCCCACATCAGAGGAAGCCTAATAGCCGTGGGCTTCCCATCCAGCTCTGGCTCCTAAACGGCAAAGCTGCAAACAAACTCTAAATTAGGCAGTGACTTCAGGTAAAAGCAGAATTACCACACACTTGTCAAGCAGCCAATTCAAAGCAGCGAGACCTGAGGAGGAGGCTGAATGCTTGACGGCTTTGCTGGCTTGATTGGCTGCCACAATGCCCAAGATGACTGATGACACTTTCTTGGGCAAGAGCCATCTCCTGCAGGGCCCACACCCTGGCAGAGGCTGCTCTCCGTCAGAGCAGCTGGCTCCTGCGATGAGTTTACCGGCTGGATGTTTGCTCCTTCCCAACTTCTAAAACAGGTCCTACCTGTAGGGGGGGGGGGTGGGCTGGGGTGTCGNTTGGTGTGTCTCTGGTATTTATAATTACACATTTATTGAGCTTGTGCAATCCTAACTCCAGCTTCAGGCCAAAAGTTCATTGCTAGAGGGGTTCAATAAAGAATTTCCTCCTGAGAATGGAGAATTACATCACTTGCCAAGTGTGTCAGGTGGTTTTCCAGTCTCCTGTTGGGTCACACCCATTTTGACTACTCTAGTGGATGGATACTGTACATGCCTGGCTGTATTCTTAAGCTCCATCGGATTAATTTTGTCTGTGTGCTCCACACATCAGAAAAATGAGTAAGGTTGTCATAAAGCCCTTCCTATCATGGACCTCAGGACCCTGAAAAAACTCGAGCAAGTCAATGCATAAGGACCAAAATGGGTTTCCAAGCAGCAGACAGCCAACTGTTGAATATTTTGCACGTATAACCCTAAAAAAAAATCAGGCTTTTCTTTGCAAATCTCATCACACAGGCCTCAGTGACAATAATTACATTTTTCTGATGGAATGCTTAATAATCTCAGGGACACATCACTTACCATGCCGGAGACAGTGCCTACATTTAAAGAGTGATGGTTCCTGCCCCAAGAAGTTCAGTCCCTGTTCAGCATGATGCCCTGTTTCTTCCGTATTATTCCTGTGGCATCATGAAGAGCTAAATATATTATAATGTATTATCATCTCTCGCTCAAGGAAATACAAATACTGTTCCTTCCATGCGCCACTAAGAGATCATTGCCTGTCTCTCCATACACAAAACACATGCCTGAAGACCCCAAAGCGAAGAAAACAGTTCACCTCTCGTGCTCTTAGGTGATACTGCACCATGCTGCCGTGATGATTAACAGAATAATCCCAGTGCAAACAGATAAAACAGAACTCTTAGACAGTTTTAGTTTATTATGGAGTTTGTAACTACTGTTGATAGCAAACCAGGGGAGTGAGACTAATTTTGTCAGCAATTCTGAGGTCCATGTGAGTATAAATGCTCTTCATTAGCCGTTCTATATCAGCTCTCCTGATGGTCTTACTGCATTAAGCTTTGAAATGCAAGAAACAATTTTTCAGATGGGGAAACTGGGGCACAAAGCCATATGTCTCTCAGGGGATCACATCGTGAGTGGAACTGAAGGCATGAACACCTACCTGTTGCTAGTCTATAAACTCCATTTGCTGACCACCAGGCTAAATGTTTTCCACCTCATAGGTGTATGGGCTGATTATGAGAAGCAAATTACAGGAAGACATGGATTTTAGTAGAAGAACAGACTGGAGTGGAGGGATTAATGTGATTTAATGGGTCACTTGGGGAGGAGAATTGGCAAACATAAAAACAATCCTATTCAAAGAAACTTAGCAGATGAACTAGGCCCTAATTGTAGACAGATAACTACACTGCTGTAGATCCCAGGTGCCTTTTCTCCCAAGGAAACCAACAGCTCAGTGCTCACAAGCTTCAGAGATTCTGCACTCAGAAAGGAGCAAGGAACACACAAATATTATACGGGGATATAAAAGCAGCACAGTCTGGTGATTTCTTTTATAGCCAAGTCTGCCAGAATCCACATAACCTTCCCAGCTCAAATGCTGATGAAAGAGCACCCTCAGCTCCCACTGCCCGGAGAGAAAACTGCACACACTAAGAGCCCTGCAGTATGAGGCATATGAGTATGGGTATGTTAAGGATTGCTCTAACACCAGGACCTTCAATCAATTCAAGGATCTCGTGTGGTTTCAAAGTTCCTGGAGCCAAAAGCCCAAAAATAATACAGTTTTTTCATTCCCCATGTTGCACAGCCTGGAGCCAGTCTGGTGTCTGGGATAATGGCCAGTAATGTTTCTGAGTGTTTTTCGGGTCCTGACAGAGGTTTTGGGCTCAGCAGATCCCCGTGACACCTTCTTGTGACTTGAGGCTGGCTCACTACAGCTGAGGCGGGCAGCAGTACCTGCCATGTCAGCCCCCTAACACAGGGCACATCAGCCAGGTCAGACACCCATCTGGTCTAAAGAAAATGGTCACTGAAACGTTCTCTCAGTCTTTTAAACATACTCTCTGTGGCACAGCTCAGCTGCAGAACCCCTTGAAATTCATGGTAATGTTTTCAGAGACAGACATATATGCAAACTCAAGAGAAAAACAGAGGCTGGAAGGAGCCTCCAAATATAAATCACATTGTCGCTGACCAACTGTGCCAGACCACCTTAAATGGACACTGTGCCCATCTGCTCTTCCCCTCTCCTCCCCCACACCTCCTCCCTCAGGGTTGTAAACCATCCTGCAATATTTAAAGTAGCATTGTTCACCTCCCTTCTGAAGCCCCTGGACCATCTGAGCGGCTATATATTCTCTCTGTGCTGTTTGTTATTCCTGAGGACATGCACATTGCTGAACATACTAATAAAAATTTCATAAAAGAGGTTGCCAAAGGGGTGTCTATGAGAGGATTTGTAAAGCTTGCTCACACACACATGCACACCCACACTCACTCGCTCTCCATTCACCATTAAGAAAG
>VYZQ01036920.1:0-12107 GCA_013400655.1 Mystacornis crossleyi
CCCCCCTCCTCCCTTTTTTTTTTATTTGCCTGACTGACAGAGGATTTAAATGCAAAGTGGATCTAATGCACACCCTGAAGTCGGCTGGCAGTATGCAAATGACCTGTCAGATTAAAATCTGAATGAAAGAGATAACAAGCTTATCTTCATAACAAAAGACTCTTACGGGCAAACTATTTGACGCAGTGTTGATGTTTGTTTTAACCCGCGGACTTTGGACAGTGCAATATTTCAGGGGCTTCGCTCTCCTCACTCCCCAGTGCTTGCACGCCTATGTGTGGTGTGTGTGTGTTTGTATTCGCACTGGCAACAAAAGGAAAGTGTTGTGATAATAAGAAGAGGGAGGAGCAAAAAAAAAAGAAACCTAGTGGGGGCTCAAACAGTTGATTTCAATCCTGTTTTGGGGGGATGGCTCTGCAGAGCCAGTGCCAAACAAACCAGCTATAGGTCAACTCACGCTTGCGACCAGCGCTACAGCTGCAGTGAGAATAAGCAAACACAGCAGCAGGGGAAAGAATTAAAGGAGGGGGCTGGGGGCGAGGCGGGCGATTTATTCTTCTGGCACGTGCAGAGGGGTTGGAGATGGATCAGCTGTATTTATTCTGTGAAAAGGGGAAAGAAAAGAAGGCAAAAGAGCAAAGCAAGTTTCATTGCAGCAGAGAAAACAAAGATTTTCAATAAACTCCCCATTGCCACCCCCTCCCTGGAAAAAGGGGGAGAGGAAGAAAAAAAAAGCTGCAGGTGTTTGCGAAGGGTCTGTATAGAAGCTGAGGGGTCTGTATAGAAGCCATGCAGGGAATTAGCAACTGAGGCAAGTTGCCTTTGGAAAAGGAATCTGCCCTGAATAGATTTGCATTTCTTAATTTAGGGATCATCAGCAAACAAGAGCCAGAGAAAGCACCCTCTGCAGCACCAGGGGCTTCAAAGTGAGCAGGGCCGTGTGCCGGGCGGCCTGGGAGGCAGCCGGGCCGGCTATTGAGGCTGGCCGGGCTCCCGCTGGGGCTGGGCTCCTTCGGCTGGCGCCGGCCGGACCCCGAGCCCGAGACCCTCCGGCCGCCCCGCTTTATCCTCCTCATACAATGAGGAGCGTGTGAGCATTGAGCGTTCCTCGCCCAGAGGAAGCGCCACCAAATCCTCCCCTTTCAGGTCCTTCCCAATCCTCTAAAGCCCCTCAGTTAATGCCCCGCTGCTCTGCTCTCTCCCTGCTGGCCTCAAACCACCCAGCAGTATTTACAAGCTTTTCCACACGTTGCAATTCACCCTGATGCCGACCCCTTTGCTGTAGGGGACAGCAGAGATGTGCCCATGCCACAGGGACAGTGGCAGGAGCAGAGTACTGGGGTAGAGCCTGGACCTGCACCTCCAAGCCAAGGCAGTGCTCTCCACTCCTTGCAGTGACGATGAATCCCAACGGCATCCCAAACAATTTCGTATTATTCATGTATGTTCTTGTGTCAGGGCAGTCTTTGCACAGGACACCTTCCCACACATGGTCTGCAGTGCTCCCCAGGCTCACTCCTGCACTGCAGAAATGTACCCGCTCCAAATTGCTCTGTGGGAAGTGGGCTGGAAGAGAAATCCCAAATGCAGTTGTCTTGGATGGGACTGCAGAGCATGAAACCACAGGCCAGGGAGAGCCCTCCAGGGCAGGTCACTGCGCTCCATGAAAGGGCCTTTCAATTCTGGAAGGGAAAAGCAAAAAGAAATGTTACATAGATGTTAAAACAATGAAGAAGGGATTTGAGCACTGTGAAACTTCACCATTACGTCCCTCCCAATCCCACTCAACAGCTCTTGGATGGGACTGCAGCAGACAAACCTGCAGATGCAGGAGAACAGATGGAGTGAAGTATGTCAGGGATTCAGAGCCATAGAATAGTTTAGGATGGAAAAGGCTTTTCAAATCATAGAGCTCAACTGTTTACCAGCACTGTCAAGGTCAGCATTAACCCATGTTCCTCAGTGCCACTTCTACGTATTTTCTAAATACCTCCAAGGATGGTGGTTCCACTACTGCCCTGGGCAGCCTGTTCCAGTGTTTGACAGCCCAGTTGGTGAAGATTTCTTCCTAATATCCAATCCTATTGTACCTCCCCAATGCAGTTTGAGGCTGTTTCTTCTTATCCTATCATTTGTTACTTGGTAAAACCTGCACAACTCTCACCAGCTTTTATGGCTATGGAGCATCTTACGGGTGAACTGGGATTCCTTGAAATTCATTGGTGGCCATTTCCAATTCTCACTTGCACTGTGGCTACTGATGTCCTGCTTAGCTGTGATCAGGGATGACATGGGCACATGAAACAGCTTCTTAGCTGGATAAGTAGAACTCCCAGTTTTGTGGGAAGGGTTGAATATTCACTGCTGTCAAATGTACTTGGCACAAACAGTAAATGCCAGTGAAGTGTGTTGGTACAAACAGACACAGGAACCAGACAAGGGTAAAAATGCAGTCAAAAGGGGTAGTGAAAAAAATCTACAAATTTCCAGTCTTAGAACACCTGCAGCCATATTTTCCATGTTCTGGGAAGTGGCTCTGCTGGGCCTTCTCTTCCACTCTTGGTTTTTTGTAGCTGGCTTGAGACCACAAGCTCACAGTGAGCTTATACTACACAAGGGTTTCCCTCCAGCTTCAGTTTTAGCTCTCAGAGGCAACAAATGAAGTGAAACCAGAGGCGAGAGGTTGTCATATAAACTGTGACCTGGGTAACTTACTTTGGGATGCTAGTCTCTAAATGCTCCTTCCAGAGGAGCATGAAGACATTAGGAAGAGTATTTTCCCCACTCAGGTACCTAAGGCAGGTGTCTCAAGGTGAGCACTACAAATAACCTCACATTCTTCAACAGGTAAAAAGAGTATCTAGCCTACATTGCTTTGGGAAAAGCATGAAAATGTTATTTTTAAAGTACCCTTATGGTTTCAACCACAGAAAGCAGGTAAGAACCTCCAAGTATTAAATCAGCCTTTTAAAAACCTTCTTGCTTGCAAGACAAGGTCATTGTTTTGTCTGAATGTTGGATTGCAACCTCTAAATCTTGGACAGCACCACAGCAAGAAAATAACACATTTTTAGTGACTCGGCCCAAGGATTTGCAAAAAAAAAAAAAAAAAAAAAAAAACAACCGTGGACCACTCTCTTCTGAACAGGAATCCTGGAATATTCACTGCCAGGATTAAGTCTGGAACAAAGTAATAAGTAGGAATGTACAGAAAATTTAGCTCCAGGTTGTAGGAGGCTATTTTTGTTGTGGTATTTCCAACAACAGGAAGAGCAAGTGTTTAACCAGCGTATCTGAGTAGTTGTAGGTCCACTGGGACACGACCTTGCCAAAGAGAGGCACCCCAGCCAGCACAGCTCTGCAGTGCTTAGGGCTCGTGCTCACCATCGGAGGCTCCTCCAGGCCAAGACTTTGCCCAGCAGAGCCAAATCCTGTTGCCTGCTGAAGCTGTGTTCAAGGCAAGAATGACCCTTAAACCAGGAACTTCTCAGGAAAGGGCAGTCGTGACTCCACTGAAATTGACAACAAAGCTCCATCTGGCTTAATTATGTTCAGCATTTCATGCCACGTCTATTAAATGCCTTAGTGTGCCTTACCCAACTTCGGTGCTACACAGACAGTAAAAAGCCATGAACACAGCGTTTCTGCCCTTGTCCTTTGCATCATTTGTCTGTTAGTGGTTTTGGTTTTAAGAACAAGCAGTGAACAAAAATCTGTATATTAATTAAGCCTATGGGGCACATAAGGCAGAACCTCCCTTGTGCTGGGCATTCACTTTTGGTCTTTTCTCAGCAATAAATCTGAGCAGCAGGATCCTCAGCTGGCATGACTCAACACAGCTTATTTGAACTCACACAGTGACACGCTGCTCCTCTACAGCACAGATCCTGGCTCCATCTACATAAGCAAGAGCCTGTGTTTGCTCCAGAAAGGTAAGATAGGATCTAGAGAGATGACACTACTAAAATGAGGGTGGGAGGGTAAAGCCAGACAGCTGAGACAAGGCAGACAGTCTGTGACAAGCTGGAATTAATATATTAATTTTCAAATCTTTTTTCTTTTTTTTTTTTTTAAGGAAGAAACTCCACTGATGGGACACTGATGTGTAGTTGAGACTGGAGTTCTCTTTGTCAAGAGTCCACGTGGAGAGCCCTTGAAGTTTTTGGCTGTGCTCATCCAAAAGGAGTTTTAAGATGAGTTGCTTCCAGCCATTTTTTTTCTGAGAAATGATCCAAGTCTGGAGCATCCTGCTCCATTAGAGACCAAGCTACAAAACCTTAATTCATGAGGCGTAGTCTCTTCCTCCCCTTAGCTCCTGCGTGCTGCTGATCTGTGTGGGCAAACTCCATCAACTGAAGAACCTTTGGGCTGCTCTCCCGTGATCCTTGTGCATGGGGAACATCTGCCAGTGCCATGATGTGGGTGCCTGGAGCCCTCTTTCCAAATCCTCCACTGCTTCACAGCCTTTCTTCATTCACAAACCTCCAGGACTTCTCTGTGCCTCAGTTTCTCTGCGTATAAAGCTGACAAAAAAGAAATTCCCACTTCCTCATGCTTTTTCTTTAAATTATGATGTCTTCCTTTTACAATGGCAATGAACAGATGCAGCCAAGATAAAAATCAGAGTAAAAATATACAAGAAAAGGCAGTCCTGCTCCAGACATGGCTTTGAACACAGACTGCAGTCAAATTGAACTAGGTCTGTTCATGTTTTTTGCCAAAACATCAGCACTTTGTAAATAATACTGTGATTCTCTGCTTCACAGGGTTGTTTTAAACCCTCAGTCATCTTGTGTAGAAGAGCAGTGTGTGCATCAGCCTTTCCTACGCGGGGTAGTTTATACTGTTAAATCAGGGCACGTGGGAATAGACTCACAAGCATTTTACCTGTAGCTTCCACTGATTGCTCTGTTTCCAGTCAATGCCTGTCTTTCCCCTTTGGTTACATAAGGATAGTGGTCAGGGGGAGGTTGCTGGCAGTGTAGACACAGCTAATATACAAAGCCAGAGATAAAGAGCTTTATGAAATAAACAATACAGAAAATCCCCTTGCATTCCTGAATCATCAGGAATTGACTGACTTACACTCTTAGCTATACAAGTATGAAATAAATAAAGACAATGTTGTTCATTTTGTGTGTGTGTCTAATCCTATATTCTCAATAAAATGCATTTAACCTTGTTCCTTTAAAAGAGCTCTGGACGATCAGAATCATCTTTACAGAAGACTGCGCCTGCTTCTAAATTAGCTTTTTAAAACACAGCCATTCTCTCTTTCTCTATTTCCAATTCCCATTCACACTTGGCACAGATAAACACAGGCCAGAGCTAGGAACTCTCTGAGTGTTTAAATGGAAACCACACTCCAGAAGAGCAGTGCTTTTCCCCCACAGCAAGTACACAGTTTGCTGTCTGCCCAAGCCATCAGAGATTGAAAAGCTTTGTTTGTCAACAGCCCGTCAAATACCAAACATTTAGATAAACCAGCTTGCAAAACAACTACACCAGTCCCTCATAACTGACCTGGGAGATGGTTTTACACTCTAGTAATACCACAGAAAGCACCTCACTCCCTCAGAAACATTCCTATCAGGTGCAGGTCAAATCTATTTAACCTAATTTTTGCCTATTCTGGCTTTACATCCAAAGGTCAAGTCCAGCTCCCAGCCACATGGGGAGTTGTTCACGACACTGACCTCCGTGTCAAGCACAAACCTGGGAACTGGTGTGGAATTTGACCTGTAGCATTTGTTAATAACCTCCTTATTAATCATCTTTGTCACTTCTCCGGTGCCTCCCCTCTGTGGATGCAGGAGCACCTTGCGAGCCACTGTGAACTGAAGTGATGGTGTGGGTTAAGAAGGATATCTCCATTTTCCACCTGGGAACAGAGGAGCACACGGGGCTGTGTAATTAGTGCTCGGGAGACGCGGGCTTCTGGCAGAACACATTCCCACAGCTGCAGATAAGTCCTGCCAACACAGAAAACCCGCTCCCACCGTGATCCTGAATCACAGGAATGTCCTCCCGCGGCGGGGCTGCGGCGTGGGAGAGGAGCCACGGTGGTGCTGTGCTGGGTGGCTGGAAATGATACAGGAAAATGAGCACGCTTGTGGTCAAGGATGGCACATGCTGGGTGGGGGAATGACAACACAGAAACCATCAGGGAAGAAGATTCCAGCCTGCAAATGCTGGAATCGAACCACCCTTATCGTCACCGGGGCTGCGTAACGGTGCGCTTGAATGATCAAATTACTGTTCTGTCTGTGAGCTCCGGTTAAAATCCCAGCAGAGATGATGTCTGGCTTCAGCACAGGGTTTGCAGTACTTACAGGTAGCTCAGCTCAGGCAGGCACCGCTGTGCAACTCCACTCCCGGTGGCACTGGCACAGCTGATGAGACTGATGCAGAAGGATGAGTCTTGGTGACGTGAGCAGGGAGCCAGCAGCCAGGACCTCAGTGTCTAGGACCCCTCCTGGGCTCTGTCTCTGAAGCCCTTGAGCTAGCAGGTTTGAGTCAGAGCCCTAGACAGACCCAGGTAAAAGGTAATGCTATAGCCAAGTCTGTAATCCCAATTTTGCCACAGTGAGATCGAATCCTAACCCCTTTCAGTCCCTTGTAGCTTTGGAAAATAAGTATTATTCACTTGACATATTTTGTCCTCACATTCAACAGCAAAGCAAAATCCACAGGATGAGGTTTTCCCTTTTATTAGACCAGCTGGAAGCACTGGAGGGGAAAAAACAGACAAGTTATCAATGTCTAAGCCCTTCTTCAAACAGTATGTTTAAGAATATTCTGAACTGTGGTCTGCAACTGAAATTTCTGCTGATTTAATAATATCCCAGACAGATTTCTTATATTCTTAGTTGAATGTTTGTAGATCAGTACTGTTTTGCATGTCTCAGGAAAACAGCCCCACAAGTTAGCCATGGGGAAAGTGCAGAAGGAGCCCTGGGTGGTCACACATTACATTGCACAAAACCATACTAGGAGTGAGGAAAAAAGAACTCCTTAAATGACAAAATGAGCTTTTCAAATAAAAATGCTTTTTGAACAGAAAGTTTTCCGTTATATTTTCCTTCTTCTTCAAGGAAAAAAAATTAAAAATTAAATGAAAGTGTTTTCTCAGTACTAATTCTGGTTTTTAATCAATGATTGTTTTTCAGTAATAAAAAGTGCTTTTCCTTCTTCTGAAGCACTGAAAAAATAATCATGCCTTTAAACTTTTAGGGCAAATGCAGCCTTCTCCCTCTTCCCCCCTCTAGGCAGCAGTTTTCAGTACAATATATTTTTCAGATGAGGGGGGAAGCATCAGCATAGTTCATCAATGTGTATTTTCACTAACGCTGACTTTGTAGTTCACCTTGGAAGCCTCAAACTGCAGCTCAGAGCAGCCCAGATGGCAGAGCACCAACAGCAGAGGTGCCAGTTGGGACAGACAGGCTGGATCGTATATCAGTCAAATTGGTCTAAGTGTTCAGATTGAAACATTTGTAATATAAGGCATGACAGGGAGGAAAGGAGCTTCTAATAGCCCTCGGTATTTAAGAAGGGGCAGATGATCTTGCAGGGAAGATGGGCAGAGTATGGGCAGAGTATGGGAAGAGGACTCCAACTCAACTCACGCATCTCTGGGCTCTTCCACTGTTTAGTCCATGAGCTCCTGCTCAGCACCGCTTTAAGGTGGAGTTTTTCCACCCTGAAAGGTACTTTTAGTACAGCAAGGTTTGCAGAAACCCATGCTTTGGAAAATGGGAGGAGTTGTCTGTTTTTAAGGGTTGTTATGGTAAAACTTGGGCGTCTGGATGGGTTTGATGAGCAGGGTGCCAGGGAGGTGCTCGGAGACCTGGATTTCATGGCTGACTGCACGCACAGCTGGGGGGATCCCAGTCAAGTGCACACACTATCTCTGTATCTCACTTTCTGCAGCAGTAAAATGAGAGCATTTCTCAAGACCATTAAGAGGCTAAATTCACAAATATTTGAAATTTGCTTTGAGATCTCTGAGGGACAGGACTGCAGCGTGCCAAACCATGGCAGCACTGTGCACCTTGGAGGCACAGTGAATGTTAGCCAATTAACTGCGGATTATTATGTTTAGAGGAATTAAAATAAACTCCTGGATTCTGACTTGGTGCAGCCAGGAGGGTGTAACAATCCCTCTGCTGTGTCAATATCATCCTCAGGTCCACTAGTAAGGGGTCTCTGTGGCACAGAGAAGCCGAGCCCCACGCCAGCACCATTCAACAACTGGTCATCAACAAAAACTGTCCCCACCAGAGACAGTCTGGGGAGAGCTGGGGGCATCTGCCTTTTATCTGACCCGATTTTGCGGCTCTCATTTCTTCTCGCCCCCAATGTTTCCCTTCAATATTCCCTTCAGTATTATGGGAGAGGTGAACATAGCAAACAGCACATCTGATCAAGAACTCTGTCACCCCCAAGTATTTGCTTTCCAGCCTGCCCGCCCGCAGTGGGAGCAGTGGTCAGTTTCCAAAGGACTGGGTATCTCCAACTCCGGGAGCAGGAATCAGAGCCATGCAGATAAGGCTGTCATCAGAGATAACAGCAGTCAACAACCCTCAGCCTCATTATCTCAGCAAAGGGAAAAAGCAGGCAGCTCCCCTTAATATACAAAGTGCGGTGGTTATATATGTCTCCTTTACAATGATAGATGGAAAGGGATAAAGGGGGAAATCTAACAGAAAGCCTTCAAAGCTCGCCTGCTTCACATCCTCGTGCTCCCAAACTGGAGCATGTTTCCACAAAGGCAGTAAACAGCCTCCCCCCAGCCCGCACCCACGCTTGCCCAGCAAAGTGGCTCCAGCAAAACAATTTCACCGACACGGATCCGAGCGAGGGCTGTTTTCCCCTCCTTTGGTTAGCGGAATTTCTTAAGAAGGAATAATGAAGCAGTGACTGTCAAACACGCCTTACTGGAAGGCAAACAAATCGGCTGGATCAGGCCTTTTTAATTCGAAAAAATAACTAGAATAAAGGTGGATTTATTTGCAACGGTTTGATTGCTGTCCGAAGCCATTACACTGTTAAGCTCCTTTTTACCTTATAATCAAACTCCAGGAGCATAACACACTCCAGCGTGTCACTGCACTGCGCGAGCTGCCCCAGGATTTACCCGGCTGCATCCTCCCCACGGCACACACAGACATGTGCGCTACAGGACCCAGCACTTCCCTGCCACAGCTGGCTGCTTCCAAACACGGACCTGCGTGGCACCACCACCAGCACGGAAACCCCAACACGCTGCAACTGCACCTTTCAAACATGCAGGCCAGTTTGCAAAGCCCAGATGAACTGATATCCAAACAATCACCTTAATCAAAGCCGAAGAGGAAGAAGGGCAAATAAATGAGCAAAGACAGAAGGAAAAGGAAAAGTGACAAAATTCTAAATAAAATGTCTGGGTCTGATTTCTTTATGTGCATTTCTGAAGTGAGAAGAAGCACACAGAAGGGCATTTAATTAAATCAAAGGGTAAAGGAAGGGGTTGCCATGCAGCTTGCTATTATGTTACAGTTCACTAAAATGAAAACTTATTTTTAAACCTCTGGTATTAATTTGAGATTATTCAGATACTTAATTAAAAGTGCAGCATGTGTTAAATATTATTTCAACAAAGATTATCATCAAAACTCTATGTAATAAGATCCTTCAATGCTTAGAGCGATATTTTATGCAAATTTTCTATGCCACCAAATGAAGGTCTCTTCGATTTTTTTCCCCCTTCTTCATTTGCTGCAGCTAAATGTTCCAGGCAGGGAAAAAAAAAATAAAAAAGGTTTCTAGAATAACAAGGATACTACAGATAATGCAGTGCAACAAATAGCAGCTCGGTGGTAGTCACGTTTCTGTGCTCAGCTCCCTTCCTGATACCACTCGGCAATAAAGGACGAGATCAAACAGGCTCCCATTAGAGCTAAAGGGCTGAATTTTGCTCCCACTGAGGTTACACATGGTGTAAGCCAGGAGTAAATTTGCCCTGGCAAAACCCTGTCAGAGTAAGAAAGGCAGGAATTCACCCTTCATGCATCGGGAATGAACTAACAGTTCATACCTGGAACATTTAAGATAACAAGGTTTCCAGGGCAAAGAATGTGTTTTCCTGTGTGGGGTTTCTCCTGTGGCCTTTACTCCTGCGAACGAAGTCAGTGAAGCTGATGGGAACTAATCCTGTAAAACCAAGGTTCAGTGCTAAGTTTTCAGTGTCGTTTGCAGAGTTTCATTTTTTTTAAGAGGAAAAAAAAAGATTAAATACTTGCTCTAATTGACATTATTCTGCCTGAAAACCAGCAAATGAAACCCTTAAGAAAAGAATCAAATACTTACATGGACTTCCCTCTTATATAATGGCTGCATCAGTCCTGCCACAAGCAAACTTCGTTTATCGATTGGGGCCAGCATTGCACTGATTCCCTAACAAACCCAGGACAACTCCAGAGCAAAGACCTCATTGTTTAAAGCGAATGTAAGTCGCAAGGAATTGCACGCACTGGTTTGAACATATAAAACACTGATACTCCACAACGCAGAACAACTTCAAAAATAGTTGTTCTTGCTATTCAGCATGCACTCAATACACTGATTTTCTAAACATTGGGAAGGACTTCCATCTATTAGAGGCTGCTGTCAAAACACGTGAAAAGCAACTACTTTCAGTTTGGAGAATAGTTCAAGCCATCATCAAAAAACAAAACAAAAATCTTCCAGAGCACCAAAAATCAAAAATAATATTTTCAGTGTAATAAAGAGTCTGCCCATATCCAACATCTCCAGCACCATACACACACACACACAGCCTCTCTCACAGATTCTTCACTTTCACGGCTGACACACAGTTTGAAAGCCCTCACTGAAACGACAAGTATTCTGCTGAAATCACAGCTCTAAAAATCTAGGGACGGCAAACGCTGAAGCTACATTATAGCAACTGTTAGCCAGCCTCAGACTGTGGTTGGAGGTAAGCTGCACCAGCAACATGAACAAGAGATAGTATGGAAGAATAATTTAAAAATATCAAAGTCAGCAAATCAGAGCAGCAGAATGCCAGCCACAGCTTCAAGCTGAGAGCCAGGAGGGGGATTCCTCTGTGCTGGATAAGGATTATTAGTGTGGCTGTCCCCAGAACAAACTGCGGGAAAGGTGCAATAAAGTGCATTTAAGACGAAGAGAAAATTGTGGAGCCGGGGAGCAGCGCTCGTTTGTAACCATTTGCTCGGTCCTTCCTGCAACTCAGCCGGTGCTTCGGCAGCAGCAGCAGCGTTGGCTGCGAATTCACCCGGGCAAGCAGCTCGACCTTGTACTTGCCAGAAAAGTTCAGAACTGGCCACTGATGCTACCAACATCAAAGTAACACATCCACATGGGATCTAAAAGGATTTTGGTTTAGTTTGGTTTTTAAAGGATCTCGTTAACAGGCAAAGAGAGAGTTAGAAAAAGTAATAATCATGGCATTTTAATACTGAGCGTGCATGTGCTGAAAATAGCAGTTAGTAGTGATGAAATAACAGCTAAAAGATGTTCCATCGTGAAATCTACCCATAACTGTATCTTGAAACAATGATCTGAGCATAATGCGATATATCATCTTGGGTTTCACACAAACCCACACGCAAACAAAAAGCTGCTTTTACAGGAACCTCCATACTCTGTATATATATATTTACTCAGATGTTCTTCGGAGTGTATTTTTGCACAAGCAACAAAATATTGTTTCAAGGTATTTAAGCGGTTGGGTTTTGTTTGATTGTTTGTTTNCACAGCGCACACGCTCGGCTCGGACAGGCCGCGAAACCACCGCCAAACGCCCGTGCTTGGGCCCGCCAGGCCGGACAAAGCCGTGCTGGCAAGAGCAGCTCTGCTCACGGCACCGCTTGGCCGGAGCCGCTCCCGCCAACTTTCGCTATCCGAACTGTTAAACAAAACTCCGGCTTTATCGTAGGCTCTTAGTGCTTTAGCTCAGTGCTTTATGGTTCCAAAAAGGGATCGAGAAAATGCGGGAAAAGAAGAGAGAGCACAAGATTCCCACAATAGCAGCTGACTAGATGTTAAATTTTTTTTTTTTAATTAAAAAAGAAAAAAAAAAA
>VYZQ01036920.1:12719-33836 GCA_013400655.1 Mystacornis crossleyi
ATTAAAAAAGAAAAAAAAAAAAAAAGAGGGATGGGACTCTTGACCACCAAAGTGGTGGTGGGGAAAAAAGAGCACAGCAATGCTCAAATATTGACCTGTGAAGCCCCACACTTCGGTGCAGTCATTTCTCACATGGGCTGAAAGCAGCACCCTTACCCAGTCCCTTACACAAATGTGTTCACACGAACTCTCACCTTCAAGGAGCACAAGTGTTCCTCTCAGTCCTGTCCTCACTTCCACTGGTTATGAAAATCTGGAGAAAAGCCATAAAATTAAATTAAACCAGCAAGAGTTTAGAATCAGATTTCCAAATATAGTCATTTTAAAGGCTGAATTTGCTCCTCCTAATAATGCATAAAATGTTGGTGTCAGTCCTGTTTCCGCTGAAGCCCTCATAAATACGCATATACTAATTGTGTATAATATGATGTCTAAGCAGGAGGAGAATCACGTATGTGTGTGCATCCGGACTGTGTTAAAGATAATAAATATGCATGTTCTCTCTGCACAAACATGCATATTGAGGTAAACACTGAAGCATACAAGAAAATATATATTTTTTTTTCAGGCTCTTAAAGTAGCTAATGAGACCAGGCAATGAAAACTTACAGAGAAAAGGTTAAGATTATAATTTAAAGCAACTAAGATTAGATCGATCTTTTCAAAAATGAAGCTAGACATCAGCCCCAAGTTGGCAACATATCCTGTCTCTCAGGTAGTATATTTAGGTAATAAGGGTATTTAGGTAATATTTATTTATATTTAGGTAATAAAATAGAGGAAATATTTTTCTCTCTGAGAAAAATAAACCAAACTGTGGGGTTTGTACTAACCTGGATGTGTGCAGGTACTTCTCTGATGGGGGCAAGTAACTGCCTCAGTCCCAGAGCAGTGGCAGTTCAGGATGAACTGTGAGGCCAGTCAGAGCTGAACAACCATTCTCTACCCAACACTGTATTTCATAAAAACCAAACCAAGTTCATTCCCTTCCTTAAGGTCTTTCAGCCTTACCTGCACCAATCTGTTAGCTCATAACCACTGCAAGGGTAAAGGCTGCTCTTAATTCAGGTGTCTGGTGTGAGGTAGAGGATAGAGCTGGTTTTAAAAAGCAAGTCACAGTGAGAGCATACAGTGCGATGAAAACTGAACAGGGCCGGTAACACTTTGTGATACTCTTTGCAAACTTTATCCCGTCTTTTTATTCTATTGCATTTAGAAATAAATTAGTTTGCAGAGAAAGCAGGCGGTGACATACAGCTGGCCTAGTTGGCATGGGGAATTTAGTATAAAGTCACACTAGTCAAGATTTCCATCAGATGGAGGTCGGTGTGCAGTGCACAGACACTCTGTGAGCAGGTTCTGCGGGTCATGTTTTTATCTTCCTAAACGAATGCATCGCTACAGTAACCGAACATTTGTTTGCTTGTATGGAGCTCATTAACAGCTGGGTCATACTTGAAATCCCAGAGTTTATGGCATATGCAGGGGAAACTATTTTTCAGATGATCTCTGGTCCTGCTTCTCTGCAGACATTTAGAGCCACCCACACAGCCCACAGCCCACTGCCAGGCAAGCAGCCTAACACCGATTAGTCGGTGTTTTTAAACTACCCATGTCCATAAGCAGTTTCTCATTGATCAAAACAATGGCTGTTAGTGTTCATCAAACTTAAAGGGATACCAACACATCTGAAATACATTTGTCTTTTTTTTTTGTCTGAAACAAAGCAAGGAAGAGCCACAACTCTGTTCAGAAAAAGAGAAAACCTCTGAAACAGCAGCATGTTGGTTACTGACTGACAGCACAGTGTGACACCAGGTACCCAAACCTGCTCTCCAAAATCTGCTGTGTTCCTACTCTGTCTATTAATTGCACTGAAAACCCCTTCAATTATTTGAAGCCCTCAGTTATCCAAAATTCCCCCCTTCTCCACCATTATGTTCAGATAATTGAGGCTGTGTGGAGACACTTGCAGCCAGTTAGAAGAGCGAGCATTATCTTTCAGCTGATACAACTATCAATAGCAAGTGTACAGCATATACTACAAAGGCTTTATTGTGCATATGTAGGGAGATAGAGATGAGATACGGTTCTGGGAGGCAGTTTGTCTAGTGGTTACAGTACAGAGTTGGGTGTCATGAGACCAAAGTTTTAATTACTACCTCTGCTACCGACTCTGTTACTCAGATAAACCGCTCGCTGTCTCTGCATGCCAGCATCTCACCCTGCAAAAAAAGGGCACTGTGAGAATTACCCACCTTTGTCAAGCACTTTGATATCCTTAGATAAACAGCTTTTTATGTGTAACTGCTGAGTATTACTGTCCATTTAATTGCATTTCTAAAACTCTTTGGAAAGAAAGGACTGAAAAAAAATAGCCAAAAACATGTGAGAAGCATAACTTTAGTTGTCAGAGACTGGCACAAAGTTCAGCAGAGATGTGCTGACTTAAATCAAGGCAGACCTGGCCCTTTAAACATAGTTTCCTGAATGTGACATGGCCAGTGTGAACAAACTGTACCTGTGCTAGGTACAAACTACCAAATGCAGGTTCGTATGTATTGCTGCAAAAATCTTTATGTCTTACCACAAACTAGTACCAGTACTTGGTATTTGAACAAGAATAATTCAGCATTCATGAAAGGAATAATCTTTGTGTTCTAGTATGCTCTGAGCAAAGTAATTTTGTTTAGAGAGTCCCAAAACTTTCCGCATAGAAGGATTGGCACCAGTGTGTGTCCTCCCCTCGACTGGAGCCAAGCGATGCACAGCACATCACATGCTGGCACCAGGAAAGGTGCCAGGCTCAAAGAGCATGTCTTAAACTGTGGTGCCATTAAAGCTTCCAGCACACAAAATGCACAGAGATAATAGAAAACAAAGGTCTTTGAATAATGATAAACCCCCTGATTGCAGGTGAGGGACTACACAAGCTCATTGTACAAAGCTGTAACTGCACGTACAGTACACCCGGATACGGTGCAGACGTATTTGTAATCACCATCCACCAAACTCCTTAAGATCAGGCAGAACACGACCCTGTGAGGTAAGGAGAAGGCACCTGCCATTCTGCTATCTTTCTGCTTTGTCTTATAAGCATCTGAAATTCTGTTTTAAGGCTTTTCCATGTGGCGATTTCTATAAATCACCCTTCTCGGCTGGAGTGCTGAGGTGAGGGGAAAAAATCCTGCGCTCACTTAAAGCCTTTTATTTCTCTTGTAACATGGACATCTTGGAGAGCAGATTAGCCAAAGGAAAAAAAAAAATAAAACGCAAACGGAATACCATGACCTAATCCTTCCTCTCAGAAAAAGAAAGGGGAAAGAAAGCCTCTTGTGATCTCCAAGGAGGAACTTGCCTTGTAAACTAGTCTCCTGTTTGAAACGGAAACAAGAATGTGAATCCTGATACAGAGAGGCTACCAAAGGCAGGGAACAGCTTAACAGACCAGAGATTTTCCCTTTCAGTGCAACGCAGGGTATTACACTGGTCCTGCCTACATTAGAAAAACAGGCAGCAAAAACTTAACAGGTTATAAGATCCTTTGGCCACAAAGACATCCAAATGCGGTTATTTTTATATGCTAGGCAGGAGCATAATCTGTGTCCAAGTTTATAAACTGAGGGCTTGTAGTTTATTAAAAGGATTCTATTACTGGCTCCCCTCTCTTCAGTTATTGCATCCAACCCCCATGACATGCAGTTACAGCCCTCTCAAGCCTGCCCCTCTATAAAACCAGGAATGCTGCTGCTGCCCCCTACTCCCCTTAGGGAATGGGGGGCAATCAGCATTAGAGTAACTAAATATTTGAAGAAGAGATCCATTTTTACTGGCAAACATTATTTGGAATAAAAGTTTGCACTTCCTCAAGTGCTTAGATAAAAGGGCACGAAGGCAGGCACACTGGCAGCCTTTGTCCTCCTGTATCAGGTAAGAAAGCTGAGATCTGGGGTAAGCTCATGGCAAAATTGAGAAGAACCGCCCAGAACTCCCTAGACCCCTTTGCAGCACCAAAGTGGACAACTGGCCCACTGAGCCCAGTCTCATCTCCAGTCTCAGCCAGCCAGATCACTCCTAACAGCCAATTCTTGAGGTAAATTTAATTTCCCCTCCTGCATGCACATGCCCATGACTAGGCTACCTACACCCTCCATTTTTCATTGTTCAGAAATACTTGGAGGAGTGAGGTTTTCTGCAGTTTTTTTGACCTTCTCACTCCATTCTCAAGGAGCACTGTGAATATGCTCTGAGCACTGTGGTGGCATCACTTCTGTTCCCTCCAAGGAGAGGATCCGAGCACCATGGGCTCTGACACATGAACACAACTGGCATGAAAAGCTTCCAGGAATACTCACATGTTTATGCACTTGTTTTACTCTGCAGGAGCACAAACACCAGTGAAAACCTGAATGGCGAGGAACGTATGCAAACAGAACGTCATCGTGGCAACAGCCAATTCATCTTTTAAATCCCAGGTGTTATCTTCAGACTTCTTTTTTGGCATCCTTCCCCAGCTCCTATCCATGTATCCGATGTCCAAGGCTTCCTAAAACATGGTGGCAGATGCCATTCTGATAGGAAACCAGAAATTCCTTCCTGATCCAGCAGATTACGTCATGCCTCTGAAATGCAAGATCAAATCCAATCCAGCTACCTGTCCATCTTCAGAGTGCCTATCAATTAGCATTAGACACTAATTTGATTAAATTGGTATGTTGAAATTTTATTTGATTCCACCTAAGGAGTGTAATTCCCCTTGCGTGTTCTCTGTAACCCACTAATTTTCCAATGGAATGGGAAACACAGGTTGGGATTTGGAGGCTATTTCTTCTACTTGTTAACATGTGAGCTTAAAACCGCAGCAAAAAATAAATCCATGCGACTTGGTAGAATGAGACTTGCCAGTTTAAGGGAAAACGGCTTTCTACAGAATAACCCAGATGGGGAAAAGAAAGTATACATTTAACTCTGAAACCTGAAGTGTTCTTTGAGGGAAAACGAATACATTTTAGCCTTAAAGGGATCACAGACTGCAATTATATAATTCTTGTCAACTGATGTTAAAGATAGGCTGGAAAGAATGTATGCTGAGGCCCTGCAATAAAACGAGCTCCTTTACTCCTTTCAAATGTTTGCAAGCCTTGGAGGTTATCCAAAGGTCGAATACAGGAAAAGTCTTGGTGAACAGAAAACATAATCATGAGCTTTTTTAATACGGGCTCTTTTTGTAATAAAATAAAATTATGGTAAGGGAAGGGAGGGCGGGCTCTGTCTCCTCAGATCTAAGGCCAGGGGGGCTGAGTTTTAATCAGAGGCTGCTGTTCTCCCCTCCTCTCTCCTCCCCAGCCTGTCACTGCACAGAGAGAGAAGCCAGTGGAGGTGCACGGGCACTGGGTGTGCTGCAGAGGGGCAAGGGCACAAGCCTGCACTGAAACCCCTTGGCTTTGCTGCAGTGCAAGGATGTATTTCCCAAAAGGGAGATGGATCTTCATTGCCAGCCAGCTTGCACAGGGCAGCAGCAGATCCTCAACACCCTCCTCTTCTGGGGTCTACTGGAGAAAAGCTCCATACAATGCTGGAACTAATGTGCTGCCCCTTCTGGGCTGCACCAGGACAAATGGTATGTTTCCCACAGAGACACCCCTGGAAGCTGGAAGTAAGGTATTTGGAGAATATCACATCCAGCTGCAGCTACACAGGAGTTTAGAGATGGGTTGTCAATATACCCATGGATTTTGGGGCAGAATCCAGGGCTGCAGTCTTTACTCTTTCCAAAAGTGATATGGCTTTAGTCGTGACTACCTGGAGTCAGGGAGCTGCTTTCTGTTTCACTTGGAGTACCTGGAGGCACTGCCTGGTCACCTGGCCTGGGCCATGGCCACAAGTCACACACAAGCACTTGCATCACCTCCTGCATTTGGTTCAGAAATTTCCCATCTGAGTACAGATTTGAACCCATCCTCTCAGTCTACTAAACACAAACCTGGAGCAGCAAACTATGAAGTTTCTGGAGGGCATTCATGAAGTGGACATTTGCTGAAGGCATCAGGCACTTCTGAGTTGTGATCACCCTCCATCAGAAAAACCTGTGAGACACTCACCAAGAGCAGCTTTGTTCTAATACCACACTCTGTAGCACTTTATCACCATTTATCTCTTACAGTGACTGCGCCATCATCCAACTGTTACTACAAACCGGTCTTACCTGTACCTCACAGGCTGAGAAAACAATCTTACAACAAACAATATTTTTTCCTCTGAAAAATCAGAAGCCTGTTTTAATGATCCATCTTTACTGCCTCGGGAATGTCATTCATGCTGACAAGTCCACCACTGTTTTGAAGATATCTTTTCCCGTTTCTTGAATTTCTTCTGGACTTCCTCTGTCTGCCATTGCACCATTACCAGTCTGGATGAAGACACCTTTCCAATTCCATGCTTCATATGAATAAATAGAATTATCGGAAAAAAAAAAGAAAAAAAGAAGAAAGAACATACCTACCATTCCCGTCTAGGCAAGAAACCCACTTCAGAGCTGGAGAGAGTTGGAGCAATGTGGATTGACTGGTAAATGCACTTGCTCTGTTAGGATTTGAAAGTATTTCACTTTACCAGTGCTCCAATGGACAATCTCTCAACCTACAGACATGAAAACTTGACAGCATATTTAAAGTAAATTTAAGCCTTGGGGTGTCCTGTGCAAGGCCAGGAGGTGACTTTGATGATCTTAGTGGGTCACTTCCCACTCAGGATATTCTGATTCTATTAAGGTATTTCTTTTTCATGTCATTTCATGCCTGTAGTATGTTTTCTGTTATGAGCAGCGCATTTTGTTCTCCCTCGTCTTTGAGGAAGAGATGCAGAGCTGCTTTTCTCAAAAGCAGGAGACAAAGACCTTTGACAGACCCTCAGCACTACTGCATACACAATATGCCATGTATTTATTTTTAAAAATATAGTGAGTCACAAAAGAGATGTGATTGGCAGCCCTATTGCATTCCGGGAATGATGGTACAAGCCCCTCATTAGGAGGGGTGACCCAGAACATGACCTCTCCATTTCATTTCACCTCTCCCTCTTTCATCCAATCCCCTTCCTGCCGAGTGGCGTTCCTTGGCTTTATCCACATGCTTCTCCTCTTCCCTTTGAGCTGAAAAGTCAAGAGAAGAAACACATGAACACTGGAAAAACCACTAGAAAGTAAACTTCTGATTTTAAAAGTAAAGGTACCTATTCACAGGCTGATTTAGAGAGTTGTTTGGGCATGTACCTAAATCCAGTGGATCTCCACAAGACATAAAAACTCACCAAAACTCAGAGACCAAAACTCAAACAGACATTGAGAAGCCCTTCCTGAGTGAAGCCACTTGCCCAAGCTGAGGGATAAGTTAAGATAACCTACAGAAATTCCATGTGCTCAGGACAGCTCTGGGGCCCAGGAAACAGTGAGAGCAGTAAGCACACCAAAATGAAATCAGAGCCCAGGGAGATGAGATCCAGATTTTCCTGAAAGCAGAAGGTGGATGCTCGGTGGTGCTGCAGGCAGGCAGCTCTTCAAAAGAGCTCCACACATGGGAACAAACATGTCCAAAGGCCTCACACCCAACGGGAAGCTGCTGGGTGCCGAACGCAGCTGAAAATCTGGCGCTTGGAGTGGGCACTGAGCCCTGGCAAACCCAACCCCCATCCCTGCTGAAAATCTGTCACCACATCATCAATGTTAAAAGACAGGTTTTTCAAATGGGAAAAGTGCATTTATCACCCTCAGCAAACTCACGAACAACACAAGGCATAATTGCTCAAATGTCAAATAAAAACTCTCGGCTGAGCAAACACCACGCGTGGACCTTTTTTGATCCCCAAATATGAATGCTTTAGAACAGGATGAGCATGTGGCCAGCGGGGCTGGAATGGAGAGTGCTTTGTAACCTTAACTATACCAGGCGTGATAAAGTGCCCACTATCATGAAAAAAAGCTCATCTAAAAGACAGAGGGAAACCAGATGGGAAAAGAGCACAAACTCTCAGCAGGAATTTCAGGGATTTGTTGGTTTTTTTGGTTTTTTTTTTTTNNTTTTTTTTTTTTTTTTTTTTTACATTGCTTTCAATTTTTCCAAAATAAAAATCTCTTCCCATTGCTCAAGCTAAGTAGAAATATGGTCTGATCCACCTGAGGCATTCTGAGGGCAAGGCTGAACGGTCAGGGTTAGCTCTGGTGCTGGAGCTGCAGCCTCCCATGCCATCGGGATCTGGGAGCCCAGCCCAGGGGAGGGAGTACCCCCAGCCCCTCCACCCCATCGAGCACCTGGGGCTGCAGGAGTGCCTACCTCAGCTATTGCTGACTGCAACACCTTGGCTGCTTCTGACACTGCAATTCTCTCTGCCGCCCTGGCAAATGCTTCAGCAACTCTTTCTGCTGCTGGGTTTTCCGATGCTCCTGCAACTATCGCCGCTGCTCCTTCCGGAGTGACCACCTTTCCACACAGACCTGTTCCCACTGGGCTTTCTGCCTCCAGCCCTGCTGCTGCTTTTTCTGCTCCTTCCTCCTCGGTTTGTGACTCTGTTGCGTCCTTCGCTGTTTCCTCTGGTGCTGTGACAGCCAGCAGCTCCATGTCCCCTGCCAGGTCACTGGCAGCCAGCGCAGCAGGAGGACCCTTCCCAGGGGACAGCACAGGCTGGCACAGTTGTAGAGCTGGCCTGGAACCTGTTGGTAGAAACAGAGAGCGTGAAGCAGCACAGCTGTAAAGAAATGTATTTCCTGGTGTCACTACAAGTGGACCAGTGACAGGTCCTGGAGCCAGCGAGGACTGCTTTGCCACAGCCTGCCTTGTCCGTGGAGGCCCAGAGCAAGGGACTGGGACCCGCAGTGCTTGTGCAGTAGCACAGCTTTGACTGTCATTTCCCAGCCCCATGTTCTCCTGTGGGTAGCAGCCACTTTCGCAGCCTGAACTGGGGCCAAGCTCACAACTGTATTCCAAAACATCTCAATGCCTCATATCAAGTGGTTTGTTTGGCAAAAAGGAGAATAAAAGGAAGGCTGACTCTTTCCCAAGATCCGTTTTTGCTTAATATTCCAGGAAAAAACTCAACATTCTCTACAGAGAAAACAGCATAAAATCCATGGAACATGCAAGTCAACATGTTTTTTCAAATTGTCATATTCTCCTATGGAAAGAATCCGAGGGTCATACCCAAAGGTAGGGAATAGCAGGCTTGAGTCAGACAGACATGGTGTGTCTTGTCCCAGAGTTTCTGCTAATGCCTCTCACTTCTGCACCAGCCTCCCTGCTGCAGTCTGTGCTCCCCATTCACACCTTGGGCTGTTGGGCTTCAAAATCTCTGCAGTCACACTAAGTTTTCAACCGGCATGCTCCTCTCAATGCCATGGGAGGTATGGGTGAAATTTTGACAATCCAGTTATCTTTTCTGGTAAATACACAAAGGACACTGGTGGAAGAGATCCATAACTATCTAAAATGCATGTACTAATCACCTTTTATATTAGAAAGATCCTCTACCAAGTGTAGCTGCTATCAGGTCAAAATATAGGTTGCAGTGAAGTAAATGAGTAATTCCCATAACAAAGTGTGAGAGGTGTTGTACTGTAGATGCTGCCACTCCTCCCTATGAATTCCTACTCCAGTCCAGAAGTCAGGACAAGTCTGAGAGCTGATGCTGGATGGACTAAATTGTAGGAATTCGGAGTACAAGTTTAGAAGTCAGAAAGAGCCATTGAATCTGCTCATACCTGCTGACTCGGGGGGAAAAAAAAAAATCATCATTTAATTAATTCCCGCATGTCCCATCTCTCTAACAGAGACCAGCACAGGCACCAGATTAACACACGAGTAACTTTTTGGCACCAGACTACACAGCAATACAAAGAGATTCCTGCAGCATGGAGGCATCCTCACGCTGGCTGTAACCCAGCCAGCACAACACCAGGGTTTGGCACAGCTCACAGCCCCCTGCACACCTCCACGGGCAGTCCCAAGAAAAGGACAAGTAACACTTGACAGATGTGCTGAGAAACTGAGATCGGCGGGGGACTCTGATGCAAGCACACGGAGGATGCTGGCTGCTCCCAGCTCACACATGCTCCATAAACCACTGGCAGGGAACTTGGCCTGATGAAATAGTGATGACACCACTGTTCAGTGCTGCTTAGCACCAGTTATTAAAAAAAGAGGAGGGAAAAATAAGGTGGAGAGCTATGAAAGGACAGGATGGAATAAACAAGAGGTGCTAAGGTTGGAAAAAAGAGGAGAATAGTAGAGAAAAAAGGTAAAAGGAGAGCAGAGAAGGTAGAGGGGAAAAACTGAAGAAGTGGGAAAAGGGCTACAGATTGTCACTGCTGAAAGTTGTGCCCAACTATACTTAGAGAGAAGACCAGGGGTCGAAAGCCACCTGAGCGTCCTGTCACACACACCTACATCCTTGTGGACACATGTCAGTCACTTGCTCACTGAACAAGTTACCTGCATATCTGCTTCATTAAATAGTAACCCTGTAGGTCTGCTGACAAGAACATACTTCTCTCTCCTTTGGTAATTAGCCCTGAAGGCTGGTCATGCTCACTGGCCATGAAACGCTGCAACAAGCAGCCTTTTCATGCCTCGAGCTTTACCTTTGTCCCTGTCTGTTCCCGTCAGGCTGGTAAAGGCAGGCACGATGCCCGCCCGACGCTGGTGCTCCCTGGCTGCATTCATGCTCTCACCCCGCCCAGAGGGTGCCGGCGTCTCTCAACAGGGCAGATATGAGCTCGCTGGGACAGTCGTGACCGCAGAAACCGGGAACTTCCAGCCTTTTCCTTCTGCTTGGAAAAAAAACAAGGGCAGACTCGGGAGCAGCAATTTGCTGCCAGTCAGCTTGAGACAGCTGCAACTCGATATGCTGGGAAGAGGAAGGGTCTTACGAGGCTCCAGAGATACAGGAGAGGAAGCACAGGGTTTTGTGTCAGGAGCTGGACAGGAACTGGAGGCTCAGCCCTTCTACGGAGGCTGGGCACGCTGTTTGCTAAGAAAACCTCACTCTGGGGCTGAGCAGCTTTCTCTCACTTTTGGCACCAAGAGCCCGACTTTGCTACCCACTGTGTGTGCCAGCTGTGGCACAGCTCTGGCCCCAGTCAGTGACACAGTCATAAGAGCAGTAAGAGACCCAAACCTATTTTAATAAACATAAAATACCTCCAAGAGTTCCTGCAATGTGGGTTGAGTTAAGCTAAAGCTGACATGAACTCAGTGTAAGGGATTAAAATGGTTTGGGGTTTTTTTGTTTTTTGTTTTTCTAAATTACTCTCCTTGTCAAAAAACGAAGGAGGCAGGTTACTAACACTTAGCCCTTTCAAACCCGTTAGGAGCCTGAAAAGAAGCACGCATAGCCCAAAGCTTTAGCTTTATGATCACATTTCCCCTCCAAAATATTTTGGAGATAAATTCCAGGCACTTCAGCCTGGAGAACTTCACTGGAGAACAGTGCAAAGATTAAAACCAAACATATTGCCAGTAATTCCTGGCAGCCTGTTCCAGCAGTGAGACTGTGGACCTGGGAATGAACCTTCAGCTGTGCTCTGACTCCAGATAAGACCTTGAGTAAGTCCCACCTGCCTCTCTGGCCTACAATACTCTGCAGGGGCGATGACTGAGAGTTAGCAAAGGTTATTCCTTATTTCATGGTGTCTGAGGTCTGGTCACTGCAAGCATGATTTTTCAAGAAGCTTGCTGCCCGCCTGCACAGTTTTTGTATATGTACATATTAGCATTTTGACCTACATTTGCATGGGGGCCAATTTCACCTCGTAACCTCCAGTTTAACCTCATAAATTGCCTCTAAGCCACCAGAACATTACCCTGCTGTTCCCCCAGGAGAGAGGCTGGCAGGATTTTGGATCAAGCCACCACTCAGCTGCACCATACTGTCAAAGTCCACCACCCTCTGCCCCGGTCACTCCGATGCCAAACCGAGACACTAAGAACAGTCCCAGCCTGACCTCCTTTTCCCAAGCGCTTGCACACCTGGCTCAAGGCTGCTATGTAGATGAACTCCCTTGTGCTATACAAGGCCTGTTCCTTCCACCAAAGACCATTTCAAGGTCTGTTTTCCGCTCTACAACAGTTCTGTTCGCTCAGGGACACAGTTTGCAAAGCCCCTTGTTAAAAATCTCTCCCACCATTTGGCACTCATGTAATTTGCCCTCAGCCCAATTCTTTAGGTCTAACTTATGTTCATTGCTTCAAAATGAGTTTGGAGCTAGTGCTGTGTCTACCAATTAAATGTTTGATGGAATGACATCAAAATGAAAACAGACAGAAAAAAGATATTTCCCTTTGACATGCTGACCACACTGAACAAAACTCACTATTATAAGACTCAGGTTGCTTAGAATTTTGCCAGACTTTAATCTTTTGAATAAAACCTTTCGATTCTGGTTGTCCACCCTGATGGAATTCAGGGTGAAAATTTCAGTTAATGCGGTTCATCCACTACAGAAAACCTTTTTACCCCAGTTAAGGAAAGAGAAAAACAACAAACAACTTGTATCTCATGCAAGCTTTTGCTTGAATAGTCTCAGTGCTATAATTTGGAGCACTGCTTTAAATTTTGGCAGGAAGGCCACAATGGTGCCAGGGAAAAATTTTTTACAGAAAGAGTAGTGCACCTTTAGCCAAGCTATGAGCCACTGAAAAATCAGTTTGCATATGCTCTGTAGTGATTTGTGATAGTTAGGCAGCAAAAATATTTTTCAAAGTCCTGATTTCACAACCTGAATATTCTTTTTGTGCAGTTTTGGTTTTCTTTAATGTAATCTATAAAAATAGCCGGTGACCTTTATTGACATCTAAACAGGCTCCCAGTTTCCTTCCATGGTTTGAAGCCTTAAACAATAGCCCCAAAAGAAATGACTCAATACCACACACATGTACTTGATGCCTGGGAAATTGCTGGTCGTTGGGCAGCAAGAACAAGGAGATTCACACAGCTCCAATGCACGGCAGGTTCAGGGAATTTGGGGAACTCGGGCAACAAAGGCCTGAGATGTAGGAAGCCAACATCCCCCCAGCCACCACTCTGCACCCCAGGCAGTGTGAGGATGCCCACAAGTTTTGAGTGAAAGATAAAGAGAGTAAAAAACCTTTTGGGATTCCATGGGATGTGGTGGCTCCACTCACCGAGCTGCTGGCACAATACTTTCCATGTACTGAGCTCCCAACTTCTTAGCACAGGCTGCTGAAGTCTTTCAGTGTGGCAGAGTGGAGGATTTGTGCTCCCAAATCAGTATATTCCTATAGTTAGGGCAGGAGCATTAAATTACCCTCGTTCTTAAAGGAGGAGGAAATTTCAGAATCCTATTAGGCAATATTCACCTGACACCAGCTTTTAACATGTGTGTGCGTGTAACCTCAGCCAGAAAGAAACCTTCGGCAGCTCAGCTGGTGGAACTGTTGCCTTTAGACCACAAACAACGTGTGTGAAACCTGAGAGAGGAAATATGCAGGTTTCTGAATAAATCAGGATTCTGGAAATGGGCTCAGCCTTCTGGCTGACAGTCACAATGTGGCAACCACCGGTGACCGAGGACAGTGGGCACTTTGCAGATGAGTTACATTGTTGCTCTGAAACTCCTGTGTCCTGAGGACTTCTTTTCTCTATACCTGCCAAAGCTGCTATTTACCCAACATAGCCATAGCATTGGGTCATTAAACAATACTGATGGCAATGCCCGGAGAATTCCAAGCACCTATTGTACTATCACTGAATTCCTCCTTTGATCACCATGGTCAGAAATATCTGATTTTTATCACTCTTTAATAGCTCCCAATCAACTTTGAGAAGTTACCACAATGCTCATGGTAGAACCTTTGTCAGACCAGGCTAATCATTGACAAACCCAGAACAGCAGATCTCACCAGCTCCCCACTGTCAGTCATATATGACCTTCTCCATGGGCTTGAAACCCCAGGGACAGGGTTTGAGCTTCCGTGTTGAAGATTACTCTGCCTGTGTCAGAGCAAAAAGAGCTGTAAATGTAGAAACCTTTTTCCGAGCTTCCTGCAAAAGCCCACAGAGATTAACAGAGAAGAAAATTTGAAGTGCATTTGAGCAATCTCAGAAGGACACACACTCCTAAGCATGAAATAGGAACTTTCACGTTCATGTTATTATTAGATCACTCAAGAGAAACACATCTTTCCCATACTTAAGGCACAACAAGACTCTTCCTTGTGCAGTTCTGCCACCCTTCACCTGTGTACCAGACAATGCTTACAGATAATCCGGCAACATTTCCCAGTCACTGTTATGACCTAGAGATACCTGCACTCACCACCTTCTCTGGCTGAGATGGTCTAATTCACACATATCTAACCCCAAGCAGCCGCTTATTCAGCATATGCTGAGCACTGACAGCTTCTGGTTCAGATTTGGAGGGCTCGTTTGCCTCAAAGTTTGCCTGAGCTCTCCAACCATGCTGCTCCATCTAATAAAAGACACTATCGCTACCTACAAGCCTTGTCCAGCAGTAATAAGAGAAATGTATCTTGTCAGATTTCAAAATCTGTCAGTTGAAAGGAAATTAAAACTCAGTGCTCTGATGAATGCTTTTGAAAACAAAATGGTCAAAAGAAAGGAATCTGAAATCAAGGTTATAAATTATAAATTAATATTATTTTACAAGTCCCTGTTTTCTGTATGCTGCTAATGTTGCTCTCAAGAGACTTATTCTTGAAACCTAGGAAACCCTCAAGAATCACAAAAATGCTGGAAGTGAGTTTAGGACCAAGACTTCTCCTGGTGAAGGAGACACACATCAACATTCACAACTGCTTGTTTCAGTGAAAACAAGAAGGGTTATCCTTGGCTTTGGATGCATTCTGTGAAACTAATGAAGATTATAACGCAGTTGCAACATATTTAATGAATCACAGTGAGCAGATGACAGGTCATTTCAGCAGAGGAAAGAAGAAATTTGCAACAGCCATTTGAAGAGGGAGCATTTTTAGGTAATCATAAGTTATGTAATTACATAATTATGCTCTAGTTTGTAGGTAGTCAAAACATGGCAGTAATACAACATGTCTAATCCAACTCCGTAATGTGCAGCTGTAACCCCATGTTCAGATAAGAATTTCTCTCTTTATTTCCTACCTGGTGATGTACACCCTGGGAATTCCTGGACTGACACTGAAGCGCCAGGCATTATCTAGAGGCAATACAGTGGATTCAAGGGACAGCTGTTCAGCAGATTGGCCAGTTTGGGTGACTTTCTAAAGGGTTAAACAAAAATGGGAATTTACAAGACTTGCATGTTCCTGAGAAGTAAGAAATAAAGGAAAAACCACATATGTCTAAATGAAGCTTTTAGAGTAGGCATGTTGGTATAAGCTACCTGGGGAAGATGAAATAAAAAGCGTAGATTGCATTCACTTCACCCAAGAAGCAGTTGTGTATTCTGGTGGAAGTGTTGGTGTCCTGCCTCTAACATGTGCACACATTCATGTCCCTCGGCTGCAGATCACAAACCTATTAGTCCAGTTACTTGATTTGTACAGTTTATGAAATCATAAGGATTTTCACTCTCTGGTGTATTTTGGGAATTCTGCAGACTTTCAGTGCTCCTACTTGAGTCAGCCACACAACCAGATGATTAAGCTAAATTCAATTAAAAGAAAATCTTTATTTGATACTTAAACAAAACCACTGAGCTCTAAAGCACCGAATTTTCATTTGATGACCACCATGGCAGTGTGAGAGCCAGACGCAAGCTGCTCTGTGCTGTCCAAACTCAGCTCCCCAGGGTGATGCTCTGCATGACACAAACCCTCCTAGCAATGAGTCTGACAGCACGGAGTCGCTCCACAATGTCTGAGTCCTTGACCCAGCACAGAGCCAGGGAGAACATCCATCTCCTCTTGCTCTGGGTGGGACAGAGGGGCCAAACTGCCCTTCACAGCAGCCTTATGTTACTTATCCACTAAACTGCATCCGTCGCTCTCTGCAGTGGCTCACAGAGCTGCTCTTGGGCTCTCTCTCTTCCTACTGAAGCCACTGGGCATCTTGTAAGGAGCAAACGGGAAAAGGCCTTAGACTATGCTTGTGCTGTATGGCAGCACAGTCCATATCGAGCATGCATATAGAATAATTGAACCTTCTCCACAAAGCAGCTGTCTCAGGCTTAGAAACCAAGGTCTCTTTGCTAGTTAGCCAATAAAAAGATTTAGGGTTGATAAAGAATAAACACCCATTCTGTCAGGGAAAGTTTTATATGGATGTACCAAGCTTTTCATTCAGTGAGGTATAATTACTGAGAACCCCACAGATGCAAGTAGCCAGACCATGCTCAGACTCTCAGAGGGACCTGAAAAGCTCTCCTCTAATCACTACACAGCATCAGAGAAGCAGAGTTGGAAAAACTCAAGCAAATCCCTTCTGGATTCTGAAGGGAAGCTCTAATCCTATCCTACCATCTACTGAGAAATTCTGTTTTTGAAGGAAAAGGACCTGTCTCCCATCACGAAAGATTTCTCCAGCATCTGAGCTGAGCCAAGTGCAAATGAAACCTTGAACCTATGCCCAGAATGATCATCAAGAACTGAAACTTTTGAATTAGGACAATATAAAATATGCCAGTAAAAATTTCTTTACTGCAAGTCCTGTTCCAATGTATAAATCTTGCCTCACATCCCTCCCAGCCCAGCTAAAACCTGGCCTGTGCAAAAACTCCAGGGAGACCCCACTCACGGTATTTCTGATACAAGCCAGGGAGCAGTTGAAATTACAAAAGACAGTTCTCAGATCAAAGAAACCCACCTCCATTTGCATGAACTTTTAGATAAACACACACACAAAAAGTTAAAAGTTCACTGAGGGACTGACCCTTCTCTGCAATCACCCTCACCCAAATCCTATATTTGCCATTCTTCGTGATGGGTGGTAAGGTCTTAGGGCAGGCACCACGACTTCCTCTGCTTTAGTAAAATACCAGCACCATCAACCTCTGGTTCTAAACAGAGCCTGTGAGTCCTGCCACAACATAAATAAAATTCGTAACCTATCCAAGCCTTAACAGGACTTCATGAGGACCCTCCACTCATCTATCCGTGCTGTTCTCAGTTACTGAGGTCAAATTTAGTGAGGTTGGGCATGTGAAAGTGACTCATGCATGGTATGTCCAAATGATCAGAGACTGGGAAACAAGACACATGATCAGGTCATATCAGAGCAAAACTGAAAAATTTATACCAGAACTCATCTCTCTCTCATTCCTCCTTTGCTTTAATCACCAGATGTTCTCCATTCAACTACCTGCTACCCTCTCTGAGATTTAAATTAGGCACAAAGTACTCCCAGAGACATGATCACAGCACAGAAAGGTTATAGGAGAAATATACTTTTGCCTTGGCATCCTACAACTGGTAAGAGATATGAAAAGAACTAAAAATCCTGTGATGACAAGCTAGCTTCGGGCACCCTAACTAAGAGCTCAGAAATCTCACTCTTTCCCTTGTATTAGAGCGAGCAGCTTCACAAAGACTCAAACCCTAGATTATCTTCAGGGTTATTGTGAGGTGACTGCGAAGCTTTCTCGTCAGGCTGCCAGTGGGGGGAACAAAAAAAAGCTTTCTGAATCAGGCCCTTATCATTTATACCACATTACAATCCAAAATGAAAAATGACTTGCTCCAGATTTGATAGAATAAAGCATCTTGAGATGCCACAGAAGTACCCAATTTTCAATAAAGACATTAAACCTAAGCTTCAAAAAAAGAGAATAATTACATCGTTTTTGGCTTTGAGTTCTAATGTTAAAAGTGTCAATTTATAAAACTAGGTGAACAACCACAATTCCTAAGCAGACTGCAGCTAATTAGACCCCTTTTGATCTTTTATTTTGCCTAGAAGCTTATTTAACAACAAAACTCAAGGTTTTGACACACTAGTGGACTGGGGGAGGGAGGAGATCACAGACAAGAAAATTTTTCTCTGCTGCTCGCTAAGGTGGGAGGCTGGTCTCTTCCTGAAGCACGCTCACTGACAGCAAGCCTGGGAAACTTTCTAGCCATGAAAACAATTGCCTCTCATTTGAGCTGCCTTGATGGAGACAAGATGCAGAACAAAATATTAAAAACTAAATCAAAGCACAAATCAAGTTGTTACAAATGCTCCAGCTCTACAGGCACTATTTGTGTGTGAGAGTTACTGGTTTAGATGAAGGATTACAACGCAGAAGAGCAAACATCACGACTCCAGAGCACTGGGAGGGGTTGCCTTCACCTGCACTGCAAATAAACTGGGCAGTGGCATGGCAGTATTCCCCAAAGGGGCTGTGCAGTGCAGAGAGAGGAGGGAGCTGCAGTTTCCCACCTGAGCAGCATCCACCTACACTGCAGAGGACGGGTCTGGTGGGGGTAGGACAGAGCTGGGCAGAGCAGCAGAGACCATCCTGTGCTATGCTGCACCACAACAAATCTTGGAGCAAGTTGACTCCATCTTGGGGCAGTGGAAGGCACCAGACAATATCTCCATGTCCCTTCCAGCCCTCCTTCCCATGAAGAACTGACGTTAAAAAAATCATGAGGGCTGGGTGACACAGAAGCCACTAGGACTTGGGCACTTGTCACTTGTGTGACCACATCACATCCCCCTCCTTTCTGTAACTGGAGAGACAGACACTCCTAGCTCCCAGGAACTCACCACAGCAGCAAAGTCAGGAGTGTTAAGGGCAAAAAGCTCCTTATCCTGTCCTGAAATGAAACAATATCGTTAGATTTGAAGGACTCAGGCTGCTGGACTCATGGATTCAGAGAAAAGCAAAGGACACAAACGTCCTTCCCCCTCAATACAGCTGGGAGACCATTCCCTCTGGGGATAATCCCCGCCCTGCCTGGGCATACCAGGGCGTGTCCCTGCACCCAGAGGATGAGAGTTTCACAGCATCCACCTCTCCTGCAGCAGCCTTCCCGCTCCCCTGGGGGGAGGGTCAAGCAGGAAGCCAGGCATGGAGAGGGAACAGTAACAGAGGGAAGGGAGAGAGGGAATGAGCTGCTTCAAGCAGCACAGCTGTGTCTGCAGTGACATGCTGCTGTCTGCAAGCAGATCCCTTCGAACAGGGACCTGGACAAATCTGAAACAACCACAACCAGCTCGATTTACTGATTTAGCTGTGTTAATCCTCTAACTAACAAACCTGGGGCCCAGTGCAAACCTCAGTCTGATGTTAGTAACAGACCTCCAGTGTTTCCTTGTCACCACTTAACTCTCTTCAGTATTGAGGTGGGAAAACCTGAGCTTACCTCATAGCTGAATTTACATAAGATTCTTTGTTCAAGCAGGAATAAACATGCTGATGGCAGCTCTCAGCCCCCACTGAGCTGTAACAGCCTCCCCACACCCACAGCCAGGTACCACCCGGTGGATTCAGCCACAGCTCTTGGCTGTGCTCCAACTCCCCCACCCCAGGCTCACAACCACTAAGAAAACTTAAAACATTGCCAGTTTCTGGAAAAATTTGTCTTCCTCACCCAGTTCCAAGGCTGTTCTGCTTGCAACTTCACTCCCTTTTCTCCTCACTCTCCTGCAGGTGCATCAGCTGAATGATGGTTCAACAGAGGAAGGGAAGAAGGAAGTGGTCAGAGGTGGTACCTGCACAGCAGCAGAGCTATTTCACCCTCATGCTGCACATTGCAATGTTAATGACTTCAAAGAAAACCATCTGCAAAGCTAAAAGCTTAATGTAGGAACAAAAATCAATACTGTGCTCACTGGAGACTCTAAAGCATCCATCGTTCAGGTAGACAGCACCGGGCATTCCCTCCTTAACGACTGCCTGCAGACCATTAGAGAGGGGACGCTGCTTTAATTTATTCTCTTTGTCATTCTAATATAGATCTTCCCTTTTGAAATGGTGCTTGTACTTTGTACTGCAATCTGGGTTCAGAAATAGAACAAGTCCTAAAAGCTGGGATCAATACATCCCACATCGCCTTTCAGAAGGGGGGCAGAGAACACAGCGAAGAGAAGAGGGCCAAATGTCTGCTGGCATAAATAGCATAAATTGATGCTGCTGTTTAAAATATGAGTCAAAGTATGGACTCAAACTTAGCTAACTAAATGAAAAATAAAAAAGGGAATTTAAAAAAAGAACACCAAGCCAAAACTGATAAAAAACCCGAAACCAAAAACCTATTCATGCTATTTTTTCCCAGAACAGCTCTCTGCAAATAAATTCAAACCTTTTCCAAATGTTAATAATTTATAGTGTATCACTACTAATAAAACTGGAAACCAGTTTTTGGGGTGCAGAAACTGAGCAGAGAGTCTGACCCCCCCCCCCAAGGCAACAGGCCTAGGAGAGGAGCCAGCTCATCTCCCTGCTGCCCATGCTGTCTCTGGCACAGAAGAATCTCTTCTTCTTTCCCAATATTCCATGCTATCCAGACACCTGAGAATTTTAAGTAATTTATCTGGAACTATCCACAAGCAAACAGTAAACATAAAGGCTCCTTTTGCCTGCAAGGGCAAATGCTGTTTTAAGGTACAAAATCTTAAGGTTCTGTGAATCCACAGAAATTATGACCCTGGTTCCAGGAAACTTCAAATGCTCTGAGTCTGGACTGTCTCTTCTTAAGAAAGGATTATTCCCAAGGTTTTCTTGTTTGTTTTTGTACGCCAGACTCCTGCCCTCTGAGCAGAGGTGGAGCATAGGAAGGCCTTTCCCTGTGTTGGCCACAGTGGGCTTGAAAATTTTCCTAAAGGAAGCAAGCTTAATAAACAACAGCAATCAGTCCAACAAGCCTCCTCCTTGGCTCCCAATAAACAAGGAGCAGAAGGAAGTAGATTGAAAAAAACCACCCCTCCTCCCCCCAACCCCCCCAAAATACTGGAGGGAAAATTTTGAAAAAGTGGCCTGTCAGTGTTTCATTTAGCTCTGTATCTCAGTGAAATTTCTAAAAATTTACATGATGTGGGAAAATTCCAAAATAAAAACTGATCCATTCATGCAAGTCTCATGCAGCTGTAACAGTTAAACAAGAACTAGCTCTAAACAGTTTGTGGACACTGGAATGGTTTTCAGGTATAGAAAATGATCTCCAAAAGTTGCAGGGATGTCCTGGTTTGGAC
>VYZQ01036959.1:0-12762 GCA_013400655.1 Mystacornis crossleyi
GGAAATCTGTTCCAGTGCTCAGTCTTCTGCACAGTAAAAAAGTTTTTTCGTATATTCAGGTGGAACTTCCGGTGCATCAGTTTCTCCTGTTGCCTTTTGTACTATTGCTTGGCACCACCGATGCTTGGCACCATCCTCACGGTACCCTCCTTTTAGATATTTATACGTATAGAATATCCTTGTGCAGAGGCAGCTGTGAAGCTTTTACACAGGAAAATGGAAGTTAGTGCAACAGAAACACTGAGAGTTGGGAAACATTGAGAATGGGGAAAGAATGTCATTTTGAGGGGGCTATAACCTGACTTTTGCCCTTAATGAAGACACACACTGTAACAGCTTTATATTCTTCTTATTTTGAGGTTCTCAAAACTGCACACAGGATTCAAGACGAGGCCGCACCAGTGTGGAGCAGACCGGGACTGCCACTGTCTCTACTTCGGACATTTCGTCTCTCGACTTCTCTCAGGGACCCATGTTCGGGAGGCCCGAACGGGGACGAGACCACGCTGAGCACAGAGCCGCGACAGAAGTACGCAGCGGGAAAAGGGGGCGTGCGGCTTTTTTCACTTTTGGGGCAAATAAACAGTAGGCGCCACTACGGCCCCGCCCTGCGGCCCGCCCGGCCCCGGTCCGGGTCCCGCCCCTGCCCGCCCCGCCCCGCNCGGTGCCGGCCGGGCGGCGGCGCCGAGGCCCGGAAGGCGCTTTCGGGGGCAGCGGGTGGTGGTGTCTGTGCGCTCCCTCCCGGCGTCCCGCGGTTGGGGAAAGCCTTAAACAAGGCAAACTTTCAGGAGTGACGTTGCCGGCGCCCAAGGCCGCCCCCGTGCGCGTCCCCGCGGCTTTAAGCCCGTCCCTGCTGCTGCTTGGTGGGATAGGGCGGGTGAAGGGAGGAGGGAGCGTTTTCTTCTTTCGAACAGAAAATTTCACGGTGCTCCTTCAGGTCTGAAACTTAGTAACTTTATGATTATCAAATATAACTTCTCTGAAGCAAAACTGTTTATTATGGAGTACCTTAATACAGCCACTCTTCTCAAAGAAACCAGTTCTGTAATTAAAGGGGTGTATGTCCGAGCATCTCATACTCTGCAAAGCTGCACAGGTCTGTTGTCTTCTGTCAGCAGAAATTTTAATGTGGCCTAGTGGTGAATGAGATTATGGAATAGAAATTACTAGTTTTCCTTTAGATTATACTTTCAAAATCCTGTTCACCTGTGGCTACCGGAATCCTAAAGCCAGGAAAAGAGGAGTGACAAGACATCTGTTACTTAAAATGGAGGAGAAATTAGGACCAGACCTTTCTGGGCCAACCTAACTCTAACTCTGCTTAGATTCTGCAGGAGTTTAAAGCAAAGTGAGTTCATTGGTTTGGCGATGGTCACTGCTTCCCGGTGCTGTACAAGCCCTGGCGCCCCCCAGTCCTAGGTCTGCTTGTGGTCCTCTGAGTGAGTGAGCTGGTGTGGTGACCTGCTTGCAAACTACTTAGTTTTTGTCCATCTCAGCGCTCTGTATTGCCTCATCATGTAATTATGAAAGTGTCGATGCTGGTGCAAAGTACTTATGGAGGATGGCAGGATGACAAGCTCTGACTTAATAATCTTAAAATACCATGAAACAGCATTCTGAGTTACTAGGGGTGGAGTCAGCTGAAATGTGAAACCCAGCTTTTGACTGGTGTAACTACATAAAGATTTTTTTTACCCCATGCTTTTGCTTTAGTTCAAGTTAATACAGATTATAACGTGAAAAAAATGTGAGGATGATTGTTCCTCACTTCTAGTTCGTGACTAAACACTGCTTGTGAGTGGCTGAAATCTAGTTCTAAATAAAAATGTGATGAAAAAATCATATGTATGACACTTGTTTTATTAAAGAAAACATGAAGTTTAAATAAGGCAAACTTTTGTTAGGTAGAAGATGATAATCTAAGTAAATGATTTGTACTATTAAACACTGAAATGACTTTAAGATGTATCATACTGCTGGTAAGCAAAAGAAGAACCAAGTTTATTTTAAAAGCTATACTGTTTTAGTATTTGTACTAAAAGTTTTTAAATTAAATATATGAGTGGAGAAGAACCTCAGCAAGGTGCAAGAAGCTTCTTGCTGCAGTGACATCAGATGAGATATAAATCTGCCCTGTTTTAGAGAAGTTTTACTAAGAAAGTTTTTTTCTAAAGGTCTCAAGTGCTACAAATCATTCCACTGTCTACAGTTTTGTGGGGACATATCTGCTTGCAAAACCAGTGTCTGTTGTCACCTGTGTGGGAATTCTTTACCTATGAACTGCTGTCAAGCTGAAGGCTCAGGATAAACATCCCCTGTTGTAAGTTATTGAAACATGCTGTTTGTGCAAACAGTGTGTGCAAAACTTACTTGTGAGTCAGACGCTTAGAACTAAGTCCCTAAAAGGCTTTTGTTTAAGGAAAAATCCTGTCCTTAGAAATGTCCCACTGACTGTTCCTTTAGATGCATTTTTCAATTATTCTTGAATATTAAACTGCATTACATTCACTTCTGTAAGTGATACATCTTGCTGAATGTATTAGTGTTTTTCAGTTTTTATACATCAGCTGCTTCTTCAGTGGAGACTGAGCACAATGGCCACATGTCTGTTTTATGCCCACTTCTGTCTTGTGATCCTATAATGTTCTGAAGGGTTCATAACCTTAGAGTAAATTGCATTTAGATCATCTTCTAATCCTTGAAGTTCAACATTTTGTATGTATTAATAGTGACTTTCATAAATGGGTTGCTGCAGCTGTTTTCACTGATAGCTTTAAAATACATTTCAGCAAAGCAAATTATCTCATCTGAAGGCTTTCATGCACTCAGCAGCATTTTTTCTTTAGCCAAGAAGAGTTTTCTTTGCCTGAATAGTCTTAATTTGGTATATGCCACAAGGGCAGAAAGAGCTTGATCATGCTGTGGGATAGCGGAGGGAGATGTTGAATTTGCTGTTAGTTTTTGGAAACACGCAAACATGAAAACTACAAACCTTGAATAAAGCTTTGGAATACTACACCTGGAAGAATTTAGCAATGGTGATGACATGTTTAAGAAGAAAATAATTTAAAAGGAAGTACCACATTGAAACTAGAATTACAGGTTGAGGCAAGAGCCTCCGATAAACATATTAATTCAGGGGAACTTGTTGGGTTATCAGTTTGGTAAGGAGTTTTTTGTTGAAAGGCTACTGTAGCCTGAGGAACAAGAGGACTGCAGACTAAAGGCTCGTATCTTGAGACTTGATATAAACAGCTGAAGAGCGCTTTAAGAATTTAATAGCTAAATACCTTCATAAATGACTTGGACGCAGGACTGGAAGGGATACTAAGCAAGTTTGCGGATGATACAAAACTGGGAGGAGCTGTTGACTCCCTGTAAGGCAGGGAGGCCCTGCACAGAGACCCTGACAAATGAGAGGGCTGGGCAATCACCAGCCACATGAAGTTCAACAAGGGGAAGTGCTGGATTCTGCACCTGGGATAAGGCAGCCGTGGATGTAGGTAAAGACGGGAATGAGATGCTGGAAAGGGTGTTTGGGCACTGGAATAGGCTCCTCAGGGAAGTGGTCACAGCACCAAGCGACCTGGGGGTCCTGGTCAATGGCAGGTTGAACTTGAGTCAGCAGTGCCCTGGCAGCCAGGAGGGCCATCAGTGTCCGGGGGTGTATCAGGCACAGCATCGCCACCAGGGCAAGGGAGGAGATTGTCCTGCTCTGCTCTGCACTGGGACAGCCTCACCTCAAGTCCCGTGTGCAGTTTTGGGCACCACAATATAAGAAAGATACTAAACTGTTAGAGAGTGTCCAAAGGAGGGCAGCAAAGATGGTGAAGGACCTTGAGGGGAAGCCGTATGAGGAACAGCTGAGGGCACTTGGTCTGTTCAGCCTGAAGAAGAGGAGACTGAGGGGAGACCTCATTGCAGTCTGCAACTTCCTTATGAAGGGAAGCGGTGCAGTGCTAAGAGCTGGACTTGATGAACCTTGTGAGTCCCTTCCAGCTCAGTATATTCTGTGATTCTGTAAATCTGGAGGTTGGGTTTTAGCTGTGAAGAAAGATTAACACTGGTGGTAAATTGTCCTACTGATTAATCATTCCAGTGAGAAAAGGAATAATGAGTAGTTGGTACTGTCATATATAATAGCTAAATGAACAATGGATCTGAACTTCAAAAAATGAAAATGTTGGCATCTCTACTTCCAGAAAATACAAAATCAATCAAAAGGTAGTATACATAGTCAACCTATTTTCCTTTGTTAGGATTATTTATGGGTGGAGAAGGTGATTGAGAAAAAAATTAAACAAAAAACCTCCAAAACGGTGCATAAATGTATATTTGCCACACATATGTTGTTAAATAGTGCTGTAATCTGCTGTCTGTGGAGTATCATTTCAAGTCAGTCTTTTTCCACATGCTTTCAGATTAGTTAATTAGCAGACTGTTTCAGAAGTGAATCTTCAGTTAATTTTGTCAATATTGCCACTTCATTTAGGCAGATAATTGTTCATCTTTCTATTCATGTCCAAAAAAGTGCTATTCTGATGGCAATTTTGAGATACACAGAAGGAATCAGTCTGTTGTCAGTTCTGTGAATTTAGTGAGGTCAGTGAATTTGACCCTATTAAAATGGAACATTTTTCCCTTGCACTGTAGTTTAGCATTTTTGTGCTGCCAGCCATACCGTTCTGCTATGTGTGACACTGATATCTGATTGTATCGGTCTCTTGCTCTCTTAGTGTTCTGGCAAAGGCAGAGTTAAGTGGATTATAGTACATGGAAAAGGGTAAAAAGTATGTGCACAGGCTTAGCAGAGGAGGATGGTTGTGACAGGTAACTGTTTTTTTCCTTGGCCTGTACACAGCTGTTTTCGTCGGTGTCAGAGCTTAACCAGCAGTTTCACCACTTTGCTTCTCATCTATTCTTATTTTAAGAAATTGGTCCAGAACCTGTCAAAGAATTTCAAAATATGAGTTAAACTTAAAAGGATGAAACGTTGAATGATTTGAAGTTGAAGCTTCATTTAAAAACTCTGCTGAATTGGACAAGCAGTTGACTAGCAAATGTTATTTTGCATAGAAATGTTGTGAAGCAATAAAATGTTATCAAGATTTTTCCAGTTAAAATGTTTATGTATCAGACATCTAACATTGCATCTACTATCTCCTATCTAATAAAGCCATTGCCTCTCTGACAAAATATGTCATAACAAATTTGTGTATTGCTGCAAATGTTCAGAAAAAGCTATTGAGAAGAATTAGAAATTCTTAGGGCATTTGGGAGTTGAATTGAGTATCTTATCATCCCAGTTTTTTACTCCTGTGTGATTATGAGCAGAAAGGAGATTCATCGTTCCTGTTTTGCTACTCTTGTGGGCTGTGCTGTAGGAGAGATATGAGTCTGTCTATTGGTTGATTCATGCAGTTGATAAAATTTAGGTTGTTAATGAAAGGAATTATGACAGGAACATAGTCATCAGGGCTGCAGCCCTCACCATTTAGACATTGTGCTACGTTTGCTGTGAAGTTACAGTAGTACAGAAGATGCCACATGGATTGAAAAGTATTCCTGGAAACTCTGATCTCCATTAACAAAAGGAGGTTATCACTGATTTTTGTGGGATTTCTTATGGTTAAAACTTGACTTGCCTGAGCACAGGGCCTCAGTCTTCATGACTGCAACTTACGCACTGCTGTGTATTTTGCACACTAATTTGAAATTGTCCTTTCATTCTGAAAAGTTTCCTTTTCAGGTCACAGTATAGACACCTTTTCTATGTCTGCAGTACTAAAATTTCTACTTCCCAATGATGTTGAAGCTAAATTTTCTGATAAATGTAGTTAAGAAGTGGCTGGTTGCTTAAGGGAGAGATGCTTTGAATTTGCAAACAGATCGCTGAGAATGCTTGTCTAAGACACCAGTGATTTTTGAAACGTCGTTTTTCTTAATTCTTACATTTTTGACAGTGGTAGGTGTTAGGAGTTGTCCAACACAGTAGCGTGATGGAGGCAAGGCTGCTGCATTTCCATGGTCCTGGGTCCAGCCAGTAGCAAAGCTGAGCGTTTATTCCAATGGGAACATAGGCTCTTAGTGCATACACACCACTGGCCACAGAGATCAACACACGTGAAGCAGCGCTTGCACAAGCACAAACAAGTGTCTTGATCCTGTTCCCTTCTCTGACTGATCAGGGTGAAAAGTTTTAGTGAAGAATACATCAGTGTGTATAATGTGGATCCCTCCAGTAACTGGCCTTAGACACTTGGTTCATCCAGGAATGGGCTCCTGATCCTCTGGTCTCCGCTGTTGCTGACCTGAGTGTGCGAACCCTCGAGGCTTGCAGCCCCAGTTCAGTTTCTGGTACTCACACCCTCTTGGATGTGCACACGCGTGTACAGATGAATGTGCTGGATCTTTCCAGTTACTGGCTTTAGCCTTGTGGCAGATGGCCACAGGATTGCCTCATGAAAGGGAGTCTTTCGGACAGCTGGTCCTGACCTATAGCCTTAAACGTTAGCCATTCCTCAAAGCCCAGGTGGCCAGCTCAGGCTTTCTGGTGCTTCCAGTTGCCTCCCCTCAGACCCTAATCTCTTGTGGCTATGTAAGAGAGAGGTTCTTTCAGTAGCTCAGACTCTCTGTTCTCTGCATATCTGGCCCAGTCTTATGGCCTGTCTGACACCTGGCTCCCAAGCCTCTTGCTCTACTTGTGGGCTAGTCCAGTTGCTGGTGGTTACATGCACCAACATGCACACTCCTACACGCTGTGTGACACATGCTTCTCCAGTCCCTTGCACTGCAGGCTTATGGGCCCCTAGGATCTGTGGCCATCTCGTTTGTGGGCACTTTGACCTCTGTGTGTGCACGTGGAATGGAGCCACTCCTTCACCCAGGAAAACAGAAATCTTCCCATGTGACTGGACCCTCTTATCTTCAGTCTGTTTTTTGCATTCTCATTCCCCCCCAGTCCACCTTGATCCCACAATGAGTCCTCCACCCTTGCAGGCAGTAATCCCATTGAGCAGTCGGTAAAACTGGCCTGGAGAGTCTCTCCTGTTACTGAGTCTGGTGAATCATCTGCCTGGTTCGTGGGCTCTCTGCCCTTGTGAACTGGGGCTGTGTTAGGGTGTTCCGTGTGCCTGGGTTAGATTGCTGTGTTTGTTTCACCTGACATTGTTTTCTGCTTTCTATTTATGGGGACTGGCCTTTAATCAAGTAATAATAATTGATGTGAGCTGAATATCCCTCCCTAGTACTGAAGGTGACTCTTCCTGTCTGACCAGTAACCTCTCTGAGCTAACAATGACTGTGCCTGTTCGGTGAACAGGTCCGATGCATCTCCCTAGCTTTGTAAAGCAATTGTTTGTAGTCCAAGCTTTCCTCAAATTTTATTTCAAGTAAAAAAATGCCTTCATGAGTGGCATTTTAAATGATTTTATTGTGAATGACAAGAAGAAAATGTTGTCCAATTATTCCAGTATCTTAATCCTTTGTATGAAAAGCTTGGGGGAATATGGTAGCATGTGATCAGTTGAGAGAGACTTCTGTTGACAGGAGAATGTCTTGAGCTAACATTAGGTAAATTGCATACATACATATCCTAGTAACACTTTTGTTTTAAGCATGAAATTTATGAATCAAACCCAAGGCTGATAATCTTGTGCTAAATGGACTGTTGGAAAGCTTAATGTGTCAGAGAAATGTCTTAGGCGTTACTTCAAATTTGCCTTTTGGTAGTTTGGGTAGAGTAATACTCAGTACAGCTAAGAAAACTCTTGTTGACAACTGGAAGAGGGATCCCCGGTAATAATAGCATAATGATCTTCCAAATCAGAAGACTCTTTTTAAGAGATTGTCTATTAATTTATCCTAAAAGTACTGAGAAAATTACTTCAAAAAGCTACATAGTAGAGATCATAAAGGTTGTTCTTCAGATAAGTGCAAGACCTTACGTGCCTTGAAGTTTTTATAAAACTTCAAAAGCCACAAAGAATAATTTCATAAAGAATCTGGCAGACAGAACTCATGATTTTATGCTATTTACTTTGGTAAAGAGTAGTGCAGATATCCCTGAAATAGAGTTGCAGTCTCTATTTTCATTTTTTGTACCTGGGTATTTATTTGTGGAGAGCATTCTTAAGTCGTGAAATAAAATTACTTGAAAATTCTTTGAGACACGTTTATCTACAGAATACAAGGATTTCCTGTGATCTACCAAAGAACTGCACCACCTCCCACAGCACTTAAATGAGGCTTTGTGAAACAGTGTGTTTATCAGGTCGTTTTTCTCAAGTGTTACAGAAGGCAGAAATTGCACAGCTTGACATTTTTTGATGCTACATTTAGCTCTTATTGTCTGGTATTTTCAAAACATTGGCTTTTACAGATTTCAGATTACACTACCAAGATGGTACAGATTCATTTCCAACTTGCAAAGCCAACTTTCAGTAGAGTTCTGAGCTATAGTCCTTAAATACCTTTTCATCAGCAGCCTTTGTGTCAGTTTTCTTGCACGTCTTTCTGTCACAGATACCACCTTTCAGAGGAGAATAAACACTATATTACCAGGGCAGGGAGCAGAGGAGGTCACTCAAGAATATCTCTCTCACTTTACAATATTTTGCTTACTCATTTCAGATCGTAAATCTCAATGTTGATTTTCTCACCAGAACTTTGAAAATGCACTTTTGTTTCTATTTTAAAATATTTCCTGTCTTGCTGTTGCATAAAATGTAGTGGTGAACTAGTAAACCCTGCTTTTTTTAGCTGTTAGTATAGCAGAAGTCAATAAACTATTAGTCTTGCTATTAGTAGGAAGAAAGAAAACTTGTGAAATGTTGTGATTATTTCTGTATTGCATTAACCATTTGTTATGAAACAGTGGAATTCTTTGGTGCTGCTAAGCCTTGTTTTTTATTAAAAGTCAGATTTGCACATTTGCACTGACTAGAGTAATGGATGAATAGGGATTGTGTTAGATGGACAATGTAACCTCAAAAATGAAAAGTTACAGTTGCCCCTCTGCTTTGAGTGGACAAAGGTATTGAAAAGGTGAAGTTCTTTCTAGCAGTAAGTGTTGCCATTCACTCCTTACCTGTGGGTTTAATTTAAGCTTGGAACATAGAGAGATCTGCAAAAATCCCAGCCCCTCTGTTTTTCTCATTCTGAAAATATATGAAGAGGAAAGGCTAAAGGATGGGACCATTCTTTCTACCTTTAGAAAATTCTGATTGGCATCTAATACCTTTTGTATTCAAGTTGCGTTACATAGCCAGTTTTCTGCCAACTAATTATCTGTTCAAGTTATGCTTGAGCTAGAAGACAATCCATTTAACTTTGCCATAAAATCAGTAACATTTATATAGGTTATTTTTGTCTTATTCTGTTAGGTGTAAGAATTTGTCTGTATCTTTCTGGAATTCCTATTGGATGCTGCCCTCTGATGTTTGTGGAATGAACTGCTTTTGGGAAGCTGCTTTTAGGTAGGATGTTATTAAATAGTACTTTATTATTTGATTGCAGACAGATGTAGCTGATTTTTTGGCTCTTTAGCAAGGTGACAAAAAAAATATCTTGATTACTTCACATGCATTTCACCTGCTTATATTGTGGTTGCCTTTAGCTGGGCTTTTTCCTCTTACATTATGTTCTGGAATTGTAGACTCAAGTGTTACTATCAAGAACAGATTTTTTCAATTATATTACTTCATTAAATAGAAAATTGCTGACATGTATTAAAAGTGTCTGAATATAGTTGGAAAAGTTAATGATATTTTATTTTAGGAAAATAATTTTTGCTGCACAGTAATACGCATGATATAACTTTCAATAAAAACTGACATATAAGCTTAGTAGTTACATGTGGATTTTTTTAAATTCAAGTTATGTGTTTTATAGAATTTAAGGAGGGTACTTCATCCAAAAGCACTGAAGAAACCATTTTGAATGTTCTTTAACATATAGTATAGTTAAAGCGTATCTTCTTTAACATACAGTATGTTAAAGCATAGACTGTCTCCTTAATGTTGCATCTTTAATAAGTTTAAATGTTTTGACATTTGTGGTGGCTCAGATGCTTTAGTCTGTCAGATTACACAGGTAGCTTGAAAAGAAGTAAGGTACTTGTCAGGTTCTCTAACCTGCATAGTTCTCTTCCGTGTATAACTGAAGTTGTAAGTCAGTTTTTCTTACATTTTAAATTTTGCCGATCATTCTTTGGTATGGTTATCTTTTCCTGTTAGTATGAAGCTTGAATATTTGTGGGAAAGCAAAAGGGAAGAAACGTTTAGCTTCACAAGTCTTAATATTTTTTTGAAAATCATGATTGTGGGAAAGGCTTTAGATGCCTTATTACTCTCTGCTTGTGTGTTGTCAGTGTTTTTTAAGCTCATCAGTTGTCAAGAAGTTTCTTAAAGAGGTGGCTTAGATTGATTTTTATTCTGTTAATGAACTTCACCTGCAGTTTGGGGCTGCTGAGTTTTTCTTGCTGCCACTGGTAACAATCCATAGTGTGTCAATCCATAAGGATTCACTTGACTTTGTTAGGCAGATTTAGCTGTCTGAATGGGCAGAAATAACTTTTTTTTCCTTGTAGGTTAGCTTTTGGGAGTTTAGCTTTATGCTTAACAAATGCTGTTGTGATGAGGGCGTAGGGGCTTAGCTTATGCTAAGTGGAGGGACAGGATGTGATTGTCAGCTTCCTTTAATCCTTGGACATCCGGGCCAGTCTAACACTTGTGCTGAGAGAGGAGAAGGTCTGGCTGTCTTCTGACCCCACTAAGCATGATGAAGTCCATGAACCCTCCACAATACAAAGTAATGCACGAAAATAGCAGAAAACTTCCTTTCTGGGTGTTCTGTCAGGCTTGAGGCAAGAGGAACCTTGAAACCAGAAATGGACAAATCCCATGCAGTTTATTTGCACATTCCTTAAGATGTAACTTGTATTAATCTTTTAAGAAAGTCATATGTGGCTGTGAAGACAATTCTGTTCAAGTATGCATTGATTATGACTTTACTGGCTGTGTCCACTTTCATGATGAAACAGTAATCATGGTGAACCCCTAATGTTTGCCGAATTTCATGTTTATACATTTTGAAATTGAAAGAAAAAAAGCTGCTTAAATGAGTAAAGGGTGTGTGGTGTTCAGATTAAACATTTCAGTTTAAGTTGGAATATTTTATCAATGTATTACTATTAAATTAATTCCCATATGTTGCGCTGACTTCAGTGCTTGTTGAATTCCTCAGTGAGATGCTCTAACTTAGAGCAGGCCGCTATGCTTCTCCCAAACTTCACTTACTCTTACTCTGTTCAATCAGTTCAGTTGGTGTCAGAGAGGTGCCGTGAGTTTGTGTAAGGTGGGGAAGATGGCAGGGAGAAGGAGAACGTGCGCTCTCCTTGGGTAGCACAAGCGATTCCAGTGGCCCAACATCTGAGCCTCTGGCCTAAGCCTCATTTGGGCTCGAATACCAGAGAAGATAATTGCAGTTCGGTTTCAGCTTTGGATATGAGTTATAATTTTGTTTAACTCTCAAACTGTGTGTGTGCATTGTACTAGGTGCACTGAGAAGCTGAAGGCTGCTTCAAATACAATATTTATTATCTCAGGTTTGCAGTAGGATTTTTGGAGGAAGAGGAATGAATTTAATTGCATGCAAGTTTATTAACCATGGCAAGTGAAGTCTATCATTCTTGTTTTCTGGTATAGTATCTGTAGGGCCACTTCAAGATTCTTCATGAGGATAGCCTCTTGAAAGGTTTTTCCATAAAGAGGCAACATTGTGATTCTAAATTGGGTATCTTCTGAAATGGGAAGGAATAATTGTTCTACCATAATAATGTCTTACTCCAAGTAATTTCATCCTGGATTGACTAAACCTTTGTGTTTGTCGTAGGTATGATTGTTGTAGTGAGGTACAGAATAAAGCTGGAGTGTGAAGAGACTGGGATAGGGAGAGGGATGTAAGGAAAACCTAAGAGTTATGTATCTGATTGAAATCTGATGATAACTAACTCCACTGCTTAAAAACGTGCCAACAAAATAATAGAATGCCCAATGAATTTGCTTTTAAAAGAGGTGGCAGAGTCTTGTTATTGAAATGCACTAATACAAATCTTGAATCTGTTTGGCGTGATTTAATCCATGAGAACAGCACTGTTGAACCAGATCATAAATCAGCTTGTGAATGGAATTTCTGATGTTTTATTCTTGCTCTTTCAATAAACTAACCAAATGAGTTTGTTCAGAAGAGCAGATCATTCAGCTGGAATATCTTTGCCAATAGTACAGTCCTAAAATTTATTTCAGGGCTAGAATATCTTCTTTCCATTTTCCACTGAAGTTTTTAAAACACTGGGGGTTTCGGATTTTTAAGTGTTTTTGTTGAAAAAACTTAGTGCTTGTTATCTCTCTAACTTGAAATTTCAGTTACCTTTTTTCTCCTGGATATCAGAACCACAGGGATTTGTTTACCCATGAGAGAACTTGGCATAGACATTTTTGAAATGCAGCTTGCTACATTTATTTCCTCTAAGTAGCTCTAAGTGTATAAAGTGAAAACTAATGTCATAGGGATTTTCAAGTACGTATGATAGAAGTATTGGAGATATATAGAGGAATCAAAGTTTTGGGATATATTGAGCTTCATGTGATATGGTTGTATTGAGATGAATTGTGATAGTCCTGAAAGAAGGAACTTCTCTGAACTAGCTGGCTCATTGGAGAATGAGACTTCATATTTTTGTAGTCAATTTAAAATTACTAA
>VYZQ01036963.1:0-17431 GCA_013400655.1 Mystacornis crossleyi
ACAGCCACGCGGGTCCAAGCTGACACCATGCTACAGCTACTCCCATTTTACACCCAGGCTGGGGTTGCACAAAGCCCCAGCATCTCCCCCCTGCCTCTGCTCACCCAGCAGAGCCAGAGGCACCACTGTCTGCACAGGGGCTTTGGCAGCACAGCTGGGATTACAGGGCAGGTCTGAAGAGCTACATTGATTTGTCCTGATGGAGACACAAAATGTGGATGTTTATAAAGTCCAGTGTAACTCACTCCCCGTGGTTCAGCACGGCAGAGAGGGTTGGGGCTGGTGGTACCTGTGTTCAACAAAAGGCATGCAGGGGACTTGGTGGGGAGACCTTTGAAGGAAGAGATGCCATTTGCATCCCAGCACAGGATGTCTGAGGCCTCTTTAAACCATCCTCAGCCTTCCTTGTGCATTGCCTAAAGAATCCCGCAAGCCAGAAGACTGAGCAGAGACAAAAAGCAGCGGCTTTGTCCTGGAGGCGAAGAAGGAGGAGGAGGAGGAGGAGGAGGAGGAGGAGGAGGGTTTGAATCACATGAAAACCTCCGCGCCGCGGAGAGATTCCCCTTCCTGGCGAGATTCCCCCCGGAGCATCCTGACCATGTCACCCCGCAGCCGGGCAGATGCAATCCCAGACTTCAAAGGCCGCCGCCGCCAGCCGGGGCTCTGATGTTTCACCGAAGACGAGGCAGTGCCAAGTGCTCCAGCTCCTGTTTTATTAATACCCTGCTCTGATGGGCTCATGTATAATAGATTCACACAGGAACAGCAAGAGGTTTACATCCAATTTCCACGTTGCATACGTTCCCTGCTCAACACTATGGGCTCTCCCTTCATCTCCCAGTGTTTGTCCTCACTGATGAATTTGCATGAGTTTGGGGTTCAGGCGAAGGACAAAAAGTTGGCCACCAGTTCCTCAACTGGTTCCCATGACTTTGCTCCAGTCAGGAGCTGGGAATTAAAAGCGCAGGGAGAAGGTTTCCATTTTCTCTCCGGCTCCTAATGCTGGCTGCTGTTGAGAGTGAGCAGCTCAGGGATTCCTTGGGCTCTCTCAAAGCCTCTCAGGAAGTCATTTGGGAGGTGATGGAGCTGGAGCCCTGGGCTCAGCAGCCGCAGCAGGAGGGCTCAGGGCTGCAGAGGTGCAGAGAGACCTTGTGGTGAGCAGCACGTGAACATCCTGGCTCTGGTGTGCAGAGCTGCAACCCCCAGCACTGGGCCCAAAAAGAACAGACTGCACCCCAAATTCTCCCTGCTCACAGAACAGCTTCTTGGCTGCAGAGATTCAAAAAAGATGAAATTTGGATGCATAGTGGACACCTTCAAAATCTGAAGCAGCTCACCTAACACACTCCTGGTACACAACAATAGAAGTGCAGAGTAAAAATGAATTTGTCTTTGTGAGGGTGCTGAAAGGCTCCATCTTCCTATTTTCCTACCCAGATCCAGCCTCCCCTCCGCAGACAGGAGCTGTTCTGCAGCTCTGCATGTTGCACCCAGCTCGAAACTGTTCCTTCAACAGGGCCACAGCTCCCACATCCCCACAGAGCCCTTGGCTCAGGAGAACAGCTCATCATGGAATCCGTGGGGCTGGAAAATCCTTCTGAGATCACCCAAGCCAGCACTGCCATGTTCACCACTAAACCCCAAGAGCCACATTCGTGTGCCTTTTGAACACTTCCCGGGACAGGATTCCACATGATCCCACACGGCGGATGTCTCTAGCACATCTCAGAGTAATTTTTCAGTCAGACAAGACAGGCTTGATAGACATTGCACAAGCTTGGGTCAGGTGGTGAGGATTTAGGATTTATGTGTTGGGGGAGAGCCCGGCTTGCCCAGGTAAGTGGGAATTGCACCAGCAGATCTGCTTTAAATGAGCACTTCTGCTTTATGGTGGTTATTGCTGGATCCTTCAGGAGATGAAACATCTTAGAACACCTAAAATAGAGAAATGGGGATTTCTCCATGAGCTCAGCTACCTCGTTTATGGGCTATAAAAACCCAACCAACTGACGACTGCTGGCCCTCATTGTTTCCAGCTTAGCCATGATGTGAGATGCTATTCTTGGTCAAGAGCTGCCAATGCTTCTGAAGCTTGTGAAGTTGTTTGCTTTAATAGCACACAGCGTGAAACAAAGCAAAGGCTTCCCAGCAAAATGCCTCCTTCTGCTGAGCTCGCTGCACCTCGCTGCCTCCTGGAAATGTTTAATTACAGGCTGCGGATTCCAAAGCGTTTTCTTCCAATTATTTGATCTCAGGTACAATTTCATAAAACCCATCTTTTAGCCTCCTTCCCAGCAAGGATCAATGCAGATGGATCATTTCATCAACTCCAGCTGGGCAGAAAAATAACCCAGTCCCTCACACCCTGCACTGTCGCTCCTCACTGGCCTGAAGCAGCCGGCCCAGGGACACAGCAAACAGCAATCAAACCAAAGGAGCTCCTGCCTTTAAAGCAATGCTCTGGTTTTGCCTTGATGTTTTACTGCAAAACAGAGTGGGTATAAGCTGAATTATCCCAAAAAATGAGTTAACAGCTCTTCCTACCCTGCCCAGAACTCCCAGACCACGGCAACCCCAGCACACCTGCCAGGGGCACCACAAGTGCAGAAGGAACTTGGCTGGCGAGTTAAGGAACAGCATTTCCTCAGGAAGAGTGGGAGAGGCTCATTCCCCTGGGATGGGGTTGTGGTTAGACCTGAGGATGCTGCTGGTGGTGCAGGATGGCCAACACATGCCTGCCTGCCAGGGCAAAGCCGACCCCAGCAACTCCGGTTTCCCGAAACCAAACAGACACACGCACCGGAGTGAATGAAAAGGACCCGAATACCAAAATCCCCAAGGCAGAATCCCTCCTATCCCTCCTTTGGCCTCCCAGAGTGGCACAACTCGATCTGAAGTCACCCTGAACTATTACAAGAATTGATCCTTCCCCATTCTTGGCTGGTTTTTATTTTAAAACAATTTCATCTTTTCTTGCTTAGGCCAGAGCGTAGGCTTGGCAATTATTTACATTTCCTGAAATGTTTGGAAACACAGGAAGAGCCGGCCAGCAGATCCTGCTCTAAGGAGCCTGAAGGTGCAGTTGCTCCCCAGTCCAAAGACCTGTTTATGCAGAGAGGGCAGACACACACCAGGAATGGTCCTTGCTGGAGCCCGAGCCCCCTCCTGCCTCTTTCCAAACTTATTTCTTTACATAAGCAGTGCATGCTTTTATAGACCTGAGTCACAAACCTCCCCACCTCAGTAATATTTCGAAGTAAATTTAGCACTGGTGATACACGCCTGACCTAGAGGGAACTGCATTTATAGCACAGCAGGGAAATATCCACAGATCCCACCCTCCTGCACTCGGGTGTTGTCCCACATCACGGCTGACCAAGCCCCAGGACGATTCCAGCCTCCCCGACACTGAAAGTGGGGGACACTCACAGGACCCCTCCAGGCTCCCACCAGTCTCCAGTGGGGACAAGGCCCTTGCATGGTCCAGCTGCTTTTTAATGTAATAAACTGTGGTTTGTGTGTTGAAGCTGGACCTGACAGCGCCACCTGATCAGCACTTTCCCAGCTACTCACGGTTTCCTTTTACACCTGCAACATTCCTGAGCGTCCTGCAGAGTCTTTAGAAAAGGCTCCTTTAAAAATCTGAGGTTTCAGCAGAATTTTGCCCTGGAAGAAGCCAGCTCAGCACAGGTCTGGAGCCGGAGGGCTCTGTAGCAGATGACATGCCCAGGCACAGGTACCAGCAAACATCTTGGGGAAGTTTCCACTGTACAGCTGGCAGCTCAATGGGGCTTTGCAACCTGCAGAGAGGAGCTTCTATTTTCAGTGCAGCTTTAGAAAGACAAAAGATGAAGAATATTGGCCTCACTTCCAAGAACTCTGCATCAGACGGATGGGTATGGGCAAGGGAGATAAGAAAAGAAATGAAACATCTAAACCCTCCCCGTTTACAGCATTGGTGGGAGAGCCCCACGCTGTGCTCGTGCACCTGAACGGTATCAGTGAATTTCCTTCAGGTTTGGCTTTGATTGATAAGCTTCAAGCTACCCTGGACAACCCTTCTGGGCTTCAAAGGATGGATTTTTTCAAAACAAACGAAAATTATGAAACTAAAAATAAATTCATGTGTTTGAAATGTCTACGTGAAGCCAAACACCCAGGAAGGAAGGGAGGAGAACTGGATGGGCAGCGCAGTGAGCAGACAAAGCAACACAAGATGTGAGATCCGAACAGCCACGATCGCAGGAGACCTCTCAAAATCACACCACGGGCTGGCAGAGGGACCCCAGGGTGCCAAACCCAAACAACCAGAAAATAACCCGCCGTGAGAGAACGGTAAATGGTGTTTGTGGGGTGCAGAGGCTCTGATTTACAGCCAGGCTCCTCCTGCCTTACTCGCAGCGCTCTGGAATCTGGGTTAGCAAAGCCTCAGGGTCCCATTAGGAACAGGGAACACGGGAAGGGCTGCGACGGGCGAGGATGGAGCGAGGGAAGAGTGGCAGCACACGCTCCAGCGGCCCCGACAGCTTGGGAAGAAGGGGAAGATGAAGGTGACAGCAGGCTCCGAGTGCTTAATGAGCACGGCTCAGCTGCCAAGGCACGGGCGCTGGCAGCTCGGCTTGCCTACCTGGAGATGGTGGAGAAAAGGCTGGCATTCGGGAAATGGGAATACCGACCCTAAACACGGAGGTTTTCCATTAAAACACTCAAAATTCGAGTTCACGGCGCTGTACACCGCCCACGTTCGGCGAAAGGGAGGAAACAAAAGACACTCCCGTGGCTCTGTGTGAATTTCTAATGGAGGGCTCGGCTCCCTTTCAGCAGGAAATCTGCTCGTGGAATGGCACCGGGGCTGAGGGAGCAGAGCGCGGCTCATCCATAATGCAGGAGCACCCAGCGCGCCGGAGCCTGTCAGGAAGGACAGCACTTCTCAGTACGAACAACAGTACTCTGGGAGGCGGATGGTTAAAAATATATACCCTATGCCTGTGCCACTATAAATTATTGACTCTACAGGGAGCTGGAAAAAAGGATTCAGTGCCATTAATAATTTATTTTCTAATCCAAACGAAGATGGAATTTTATGCACCACTTATTACCAGCGCCGCAACTGGAAAAACTCACTGCACCTCCCACTATCTGAAACCAGAACTGCCTCTCCATTTTCAGAAGTTTTTTTGAAGTTTCTCCTTTAGCTTGAGACGTACAGCCAAAGCCTTCCCTTGGGAGAGCATCTGGTCACTCCTGAATATTTAGTAGGCATTAAGGACACAGAGATGTATCTCTGCTTTAAAGCAGCGTTTACAGGCACAGCATGACAGCTCTGCCAGGAGAAATCCCTCTCATCACCGCCAGCCTCATGCACAGACAGGTATCACACTGCAGGGCAGCTCTGCTGGCCTGAGAATACAAATTTGGAGTGGTGTTGAAAGATTGAGCATCGACGGCAAAAGCACCAGGTACAGGTGGATCCTTCAGGCATGGCACTGCCTGGAACACCTGAGGAGGAGCTGGACCAGACCACAGCGGTGCTGGAAAGCTACAGGGAACACAGTCCTGTCTGTCCCAAAGACAGAAATTCACAGAGAGAGTTTTTCCTTTTTAACACTTACCTCTAAAGAAAACCATCCTTATTTTCACCTGTCAAAGAACAGCAGGAAAAGCCACCACGATTTAATCAGCCCCCTCCCAGGTAGGAGATGAGTCCAGGACTGCCCATGCATGCAGGAGGAACACGTCCCATCAAATCATTTTGGGTCAGGAAATGTTCGAGCACATCTCGTATTTGACATAAAACCTGAGAACACACTGATTTCTGTGCTCAGGGACAATTCCAAAGGGGTGAGATGAATCCTCTCTGCATCTTCTCTGAAGTTTAGGTACGCAAAGATTGTCAAGGGGAGAAAGAACCAAGCACCTTGCTTAGAATTCTAATTTATTATTAAATTACATATCAAAGCCTTTTTTTTAATACATACAGAGAATGCACAATAGGTGAGAACAAAAATAATTACAGTTACAATAGAAGTTTCAAGAACATATATGAAAAGAAAAAAAAATCAGAAAGTGCAATCAGAAACTCATTTACAAGGTCTGGGACGTTTTGTGAGAAAGGGCCTTGTTTTGGGTGTAGAGTGTTCATTTAACTGCTTTCCTCACTCAGTACCACGCAGACTTCTGTACTCAGAACTAAAACTCAGCACTGGTTCAAATGTGCAGTGACAGGAGAGGTGCAGGGCTCAGAGGGGACTTGCAGATGGCACCTGGAACGTGGCTCAGTTTGTCTCCCACTGCAGTCTCCTGTCCTGCACATTCCATAATCCAGGTCAGTTTTAAGGAGTTCCAGAATCATTTCCTCCTTCAGCACTGAGAGCTGTTACCTCTTCTTCCTGTCTCAAATGAAAGCTTTGGGATAAAACCAGGAAAACCAGGAAAAGGTTATGCCTCAGGTGATCTTGGGGAACAAGTTGCTACATTTAGAGAGTTAAAACTCTCCTTTAGCTGTGACTAAATGAGCTGCACCATCAGAAGTGGTGGAGCAGCCTGAGCTCCCTGTGCAGCAGTTTTGGGAAAGCAGCACCTCAGGGGATACAGCCCCAGAGGACAGGCTGTGAACAATTCATCTGACACTTCCACATCACCTAAAAATCTGCTTTTGCTCTTTCATCTTCAACATCCAGCAAGGAACTGACTCTCCTCGCACTAATCTTAAGACCACTCAACAAAAGGACTTCTAAACTACAAATGAAAATTCTAGTTGATTACTCAGCGTCATGAATCCAGCAGGAATTTATATCTCACTTTCATATGCAAAACTCCTGAAATCAATACTGGTTAAGAAAAAAAAAGTTGCCCAGGAAGGGCAAACTCATCTTTCCAGCAGCAGAACAGTGCCTGGTCAAAGCCCTGGCACTGCCCTGGGGAGAAGCCCCAGCTGTGGACACAGTTTTGGGTGTTGCCCACATGCCATTGCTCTGCTGCAGATCACATGAACAGGTGAAACAGTCTAAAGAACAGGGATAAAAATATTCCCACCCGTGTGAAGCGTGGCACCAACGTTACCAATACGATCCTTCGTGTTCCAGTGTCTGGCCAGGTTTGAGGAAGCTGCTTATCTGGTAGGAAGAATGAAGCAGAAATTTAGAAAGTGTCTGTGTGTGTGCGTGTGTGAAACGTGCCCTGCAGAAATATCGTGGATTTCCCCCCTTCATTTCAGTGCTCAGCAATGATTTTCTTAGCACAGCTCTGTTTGGTTGAGTTGGGAAACCGCCACTTTGGCAGGAATTGCAGGAATGAGAATTCTTTAACCACATCTTTTTTTCCTCAGAGCAGGAGGAACCACACAGAACGAAAAACTCAGAGAACACATTTAGCAACAGGAGACACACAAACCTGTATTTTGGGATTTGAGGCAGAATACAACAATCCACTGTGTTCATTTTCCAGTCCATTGTTCTGACCACAGGTCCGGGTTGTTGGAGATGAGTTATGAGGCTGATTCTCCTGAATTTGGAAGCCTCTCCCTGGGGCAGATGCAAACACGCCCCTCCAGGGAGCAGAGCACAACACTCACCCTGCCAGATGATGATGAAGGGAAAACTCCAAAGATAATTAAGTGTATTTTTCAACACAAAACTGACTCAAAACCACCACAAACAAAAACCATGGAGGGGCTGCCAACAGCAAAACCATTTCCAGTAAAGCTTTATCAGAGATAATTCAGCATACTTCCATTATTTATACTAAAATATATCAGTTCCTCCATAACATTTTCATAACATGAAAAATCAATTATGTTTACATATTTATTATAATCTACATATTTTCCATAGCAGCTTTTGCACAATAAGATTAAATATATGCACCAAATAATCAGTTAAGTCCAATAAAAAGACTTGTTATAAGATTAAATAAATGAATTTATTTATGGTACTGCAGATCTTATATTGCCAACTATAGAGCAACCAAATCCTACAAATCCTAAACAGATGCACAAGTGCTGATCAGGGTCCCTTAGGGTGGAGGAGGAATCAAAGAAAAGGCAAGAGGGAGAAGAAGTTTGATCTCCCAACACACAGATCCATTAATAACCCTCCTTTATCCATCAAGCTTTTTCATAAACCCCCTTAATAAACACTTCATCTCCAAATGGGAACGTTCCCAAATCAACCAAATAATCACCCTTTATTTAAAATACAAGCCCCACAGTTTTACATGTATTAATTCCAAATGCTTCCAAATCCCAACGGCAGGATGGCTGATTAGAAGCCTTTGTTGACTTTTTAGCACAGGGTTATTAAGCCTGCAAAGAAGCCTTTAAATCCAGACATTTCGGGTCTAACAGTGTGGGTTTGCACACTACACGGGCACAAGTCTCTACCCCCTCCAACTCACAGACACCATTAAATGAAGTAAAAAATTGTGTCCGTGCTGCTGGACTCTGTTCCAGAGGAGAACCTGGGGACTGTGTGACATTTGTGGGTGATGGAATACATGGAATCTGTTAGGAGCACTCTAAGTGGATTGTGAAAAGAGTTAATCAAGTTCTTAGAAAGGTATTTCAGTGCCAAGGCTCGAATTTATTGGGTTATGATATGACAGATGGAAAAGTGCTGTTACAAGAGCAGAAAAATCTGTAATCTGGGAAGCTGCAGTATCAAAGCCACTGCAGATGTCAGCGTTGTTTTGAGACAAACACAACAGGGTTCTTTTTGCCTGTCTGGACCAAAAAAAGGTGGGTTTCCCCTCCAGATAATAGTAAATAATACTTGTTTCACTATTTATACATTCAGCTCTTTGCTAGGAGGAGTTATGTCCAAAACTTTTGCTCAGACACCTTTGCCTCAGCTATAACCATCAGCATTTTCATTTCCAATCAACAGTTTAGATCATGTCCTTCTTACTGCACTATCAGAGTAAGTTTACCTAAATTACAGTATAGACTTTGTAAACTGCTTATCATGTCTTTATAAAGATCTTTATGATGCCAGCCAAAATCAAAGTATTTGCACCCAAAAGATTCCTTTAGGTGAACTCATGTTTGGTCACTTTTCAGATGACTGAACACTTGAGTAAACAGCTGCTGGGACACCGTGCTCCCTTTTTACACAGGGGGACTTTGTCAGTCCCTTTAAAGCCACAAGAAATCTTATGATCTCCCTCAGAGGGTACCTTATTCATATTCTGTGCAAAAAGTGAACAGAAACCCCCCCTGGGTTTTTTTGTGAACTTCGAGGAATTTGTGTGAAGCACGGTTTTCACAGCACGAATTATGCAGAAATAACTAGGATCTCAACCAGGAGCTAAAAAGAATTACAGAACATGTATTTAGTAGTAAAGCGACCCGAAGGCTTAAAGCTGCAATATTCATCTCTCAGGGTGAAATTCAGTACTGGGCTGGAATTAGAGGGAAAAGCCTTCCTGCTGAGCTTCCACCCAAGGCAAACTTCATCCTTTCCCACTCCCCAGCCAGCACCAAACCTCCCCAGCACTGCTGAGCACCGGAACTGCTCCCCCAGTTCTGGTTAAGCATCCCATGGGCACTTACCTTGCAGCGAGAAAGGGAATTAAAGACAAACAAATCCCACCAAATTTAACCACCCCAAGGAAGGTGAACGGCAGGGGAGGAGAAACACTGCAGCTTCAGCCCCAGCCCAGTGTCACAGTCCACCATCAGAAGCTCCAGACATCACGCTGACAGCCCCAGCCACGAGCAGGCCGTGGAAGTCTGATGCTTCCCCCACTCACTTTTCCTTGGCCGGGAGGAGGGAAGGTGGTGATGAGTTTTAGCAGAGTCCAGGGGGGGAAACATCCATCAATGGAAAGCGTAGAGCAGCAGTAGGATGGTGCAGACGCCGACCACGCCGCCCAGAATGAGGGAATCCCGTCGTTTCCGGAGGTTGATCCTTTGGATCAGGCTGTTCACCGCTGGGAAACGGTCTTGGAGGGGTCTGAGTCAAGGTCACAGCAGCAAACAGGGAGTCACCGACAAGCCCCAAAGCCTGGATGGGGAAATGCCAGCAGTGCAACTGCTCCCAAGCTGGGGAAGGCAGGAGCACTAAAACCTGATGGGCAGGGAGCAGGATTACAACTGCACTTCACTGATTACAGACCAGCAGAGAAAAGGGAACAGCCCAGAGCTCACACAGAATTCACCACCTGATCACCTCAATTACCAGCATTTTAATCTCCAGTATGTGAGGCTTAGTTACTTTTACTAATTGTATTTAAATGAGAATTAAAAAAAAAACCAAAAATGGGGCGGTTATATAAAACATCTGTGGAATTTCTTCAGTGGGATTCTGTTCCTGGTGACGGGAACAACCAAAGGCATTTGACTGAGAAAATCCTGCACGTTGCATGACCCACACACTGTGCAAGCTCTGTAAAATCATGAGGGTGTAAATCTATCTTTTAATGTACAAAATACAACTGCCAACAAGACAGTCAGCTTCAGAGCTTCACCTCTTTGGAATCAGGAATCATTTTAAGGCCAAAGCTTATTGAAATTTTTTTGTGGTTCTTGCCAGTTGGTAAGAACTGTAATGAAACTTCTGGGTTACCAAGAGGAACCTCTCCAGGATGTCATGTCTCTGATCAAACAGTGCTGACCTTGTCCATCGAGAGAAGGGAAGAAATAAGTGGGAAAACCACAAACGTGCCCGACTTGACAACATGGCACAATCTTTAGCCCTGAGACAGAATATGCACAGAAACCAACTAGCCAGAATCTTAATTAACATCTACAAGTGTGACAGGCGAGAGGATACTCAGGCCCTGACTACTCTTAGCAGTAAACCACAGCGAGCACTGATGAACACCAAGCTTCAGCCTTTTTGAGAGCAAAAAGCAGGAACTGAAGTGAAATTATACTTCTATAAAAACATGCAGCAGGGAAGGCCATAAAATGCCACTGCAGATCTCTACTGAAAATGAAATTGCGTTCATTTTTATTGCAGTGCCCAAATTTAACCAAAACCAACTTATTCCCCACATTTCCCATTAAGATGTTTCAGTCAGGTTATGAGGGGAGGCCGATGAAAACCTGGCCTGTTTGTCACTGATGATAGGACAGGTCACAGCCTCCACCACTGCTGATCCCCCAAATGACAGAGGGAAAAACTGTACCACAACTCTTCCTATTGGCAGCACCAATTTTTAGGAAAAAGGATACTTGCCAAGGTATTCATCTTGCTTTGTATTGACTTCAACATCCCCCTCTGCGAAGTCATATTTTCTTTAGTTGCCATGGCAATGCTGGGGAAAGAAAGAGGATCAAGTTGTTGGTGCTAAGAATAATCCACAGCTCACACAAGAGGAGAGCAAGCAGGCAACGCTTCTTCAGAGGACAATGAATGGGGTGAAGCAACATGAATGAAACCACAATTTCCCCATTAATCTCTATCCTCTGCAGTTTAAATGATTTCAGTTTTATGTCAGCTGTTAACAGTGGAAAACGCTGAGATTTTATGAAATACTCAGGGTTTGACTTTTCTCCTCCAGCCCCAGTGAAAACTGGTATTACCTTATAAGCAACATAAGAATTATGCTCTCGTGGCTTAAGTTTTAAATTTAGAAGTTTGTTTCATCCCAAATGATGCTTCCATCACAGCACAGATAAAATCATTTTCTGAGATCTGGTCCTAATTAAGAGTATCCCCCATGGTATATAAGTTTTCATTTTCTTTGTTTCTTTACTAATGCATGCCCAAGCTATATTTTATCCAAATAGAAGAAAACAATACAGGCGAACATAAAACAGAATTTCTCACTTCAAATTTAATATGTTTTGGAGGTCAGGAAAAAAGCAACTTTGATCTTAAAAACAAGATATTAAATGAAGATTATAAAGAACTGCTCAGTTGACAAATTTGGGCTCTGAAGACACAGTGCCTGGGAAAGGAAAGTATGGCCAGTGCTGCTCTCCTTGCTGGCATGTGTTTCAAAAACACACAAAGCAGGACATAAATACAACAAGGCTGCATAATAACTCAGAAAAGTCACCTCTACTGCTGTTGACTTCATCTACAGGAATAACAACGATTAAAACAAGTTCTTGGACGAGCTTGTGAGCCTTAAATATGGAGGGGAAATGTTCTGGAGGCGTAAAAGTTAAGTGGAGCAACACAGCAGATAAAGATAAGAAAAGGAAACTAAAGCTGTCATTTCAGAGGTAGGATAATGTGAAATGCTGCTTTTAACTGATACAAACATACAATTTTTCAATACAAGTATTTCAGTCCTCTAAAGTAAAAGGCAACAAACTCACAAAACCTCTACAAGTTTGCTGTTAAGAAGAGCACTTGGAATTTTGAATTACTAAGAATCCAGTTAGAAAAAAAGTAGTATTTCCCATCTGCACACAGGAAAGTTTGTTCAGTAACCTACAGATTCCTATCTCCCACCCCCACACTGACTTGGTATTTGTCCAGATGAGGTTTTAATACAGTGTCTCTCAAAGCACTCCTGAATTGAGCCCCGTATTTTTTCTAAGATGCATCCAATGACTCATTAAAACATCCATTCATTTACAGAAGTGAAAACACAAGATGAGTGCCAGTATATAAAGTGCTCCTGAGCCACCTCCAAAATGCCTTTAGAAATAATTATTCACAGAAAACAAGGTTCCTGCTTTAACATCTGGGGACTGAAACTGTCCATTTCATATAAAAAGGTAGGATGGAAAGGGTTAAGAGATTGAAACTATTTTCATTTTTCTTTATCCAGTATTTTCAAGAATTTAGCTTGAAGGGCTGGGTTTTACTGGAGAGCTCTGAAGGAAAAAAACTGGGGTAATTACCATTTTTAATATGATACGGTCTAGTAATGAAATGTAATTGTGATATTCATGAACAAGAGTTTAACTGGATTCCAGCTATTATCAACAAATCAAAATTCAAGCAAAAAGAAACGTTCACGTATAATTTCATTGTTCAAACCTTGAGCTGGTTTATCTAAGCCTTTAGATCTGTAAAGGAGATTATTAAATTTAAGAAACAGCAGAAAACAGAGCTCCTGGGGACCAGTCCAGCACTTGGTCTTGTATCTTGAGCACTGCAGCTCCCTCATATCCCTCATCAGACGGTTTTGGTTTCATTCCCATCCCAGACATATGTTCATTGACTTGCTGCTGCCATTGCCTCACTGACAAATGCACACTTTAAAAAATTAATCACGTTCTTCCCATTCACAACACCGGCCCCATTCGGTCACTCCCCACCACAACCTCCCCAGATCACCGCGGGCTGGTTCTGACGTGCTGGAACTCGTGCGCGACGTTTACGATAAAAAGGTGAAACGTTTCTTACTGGAATCGAGATGACCCCGATTTAACATTTCACTTGGAAACCAGCAGGAACTATTCTCAGTGCTGCACTGGCTGGAACTACCAGAGCTGGGTGTAACCCAAGTTTCCAGAACCAGATGGTATCTGGCCTGCTCTCTATATTTAATGTTAAAGCCCTGCTCAAGTACAACGCTCAGCATTGCTGCACTACTGGAGAAATCTCTCCCAGCGAAGCCCAAGGTCACAGCCATAAAACACCCACCCATTTCTTCCCCAGAGCAGCAGGATTATCTCCAATTCCTGTGCTTGCAGCCCTATTTCCCTCAAAATTTCTCCCACATTCCGAGTTTGCCCTTGATTGTTCAGCAGGGCCGTGGGGATGCGAGCGGCCAAATCTCCCTCCAAAGCAAACCCAACTGGTATTTGTACTTAGTTTGCTGTGTTCACCAGCATAAAAACCCCAGGGTAATCAACACTTCCAGGCATTATCCCAGCTGGACAGGTCTAACAAGCAGAGATACACTTTTAATGCTGCCTGACTTGGAAGCAAAGAGTTTTGACTTTAAAAAATGTTTAAGCTGTCGTTATTTCACCCCACGCTGCAGCCACATCCATCCCGTGTCACCGAGGGAAATGTACCAAAAAATCAACTCCTGGCTTCACCCATTGAGACACATCAGTCAAATCTACACTGCTGGAGAACTAAAACAAAACCCTAAAGAAAGAAGCTGTGTTATTAAAAAGCAAATAATTCATGTATTACTGGAATTTCTGCTTCATTTTGCATGCCATGAATCATACTTGCTCATTGAAATTCATGACAAGGTCTATGATTAAGGGAATGGACTCTGTGACTGTGCATAGAAATGAAAGCTCTTGGTTTAAATTGGTGAGAATTCTGATTACATCACTCATTCTTTGTCTGGAGATAGATTTCTATATTTGTATCTCTAAATATACACACACGTGCGTGTATCAGTGCATACCGACACACAGAACCTTGCAAATTACTTCACAGAGCATTGTTTCTTTTGATGAAGCCCAAGATGAAAACCGAAGAAACATTTCCCCAGAAATGCAAGTGATTTTGCCTGGACACTCTGGCAAGGTGGTTGTGAAATGAGAGAATTCTCAAAACGTGGCTCATGCCTTTCCATTCTGAAAAGTCAACATTCAACACAGCTGAGTTTTTCCCTTTTATTGAATCCTAATAATTACCTACAGAAATAGCCCAAATACATAAGGAGATGATTTTTAAAAAGTTAAGTCTTTGGCTTTGGTCTGGCTTCAGTCCAATCTGTTAATACACAAACACTGACAGATCAGGCCTCAGAAACAGAATTACAATAAAATCCTAAGAACTTGTCACACTCTACAGGCAAAACTATAAAAAATATTCCTACTGAGCCAACATAAAAACACAAGTTGTTGGAAAACAAGAAATAAATGGTTTGCTATTTTGGAGAAGTGATAATGTTTGAAAATGAAAACCTGAGAACTCCAAACATATTAAGCAAAATCTCTGCTTATATTTAAATCTGGCCAAGAGAAGTGAACGCTGTTCCAAAAGAACTGCGGTACAAAGTATCACTTCCCACTCGCTTCTGGAGAGAAATATGCTGCAGTAAGAACCCATGGCACGTAATTCATTTAAAAATTGATTAAAAGTTTAGTAATAACGACACATCTGGAGTGACAGCCCTGCTCGCTGCTTCAGCTACGGAATCATTTCAGCTTAGGTGCCCATTTATTCCCTGGCACGAATGTTTGCTCTGAGGAGGACCACGCAGAGGAAGAGTCAGACTCCTCAGTTCTCTTCCTGACAGAAAATCAGAGCAAGGGGCTCACAATTAGTGCCTGTAGCTTGTCAACAAAAGCCTCTGCATACACAGAAATATGCTCTCCAGTGTTTAGAATCACTGCTTAGTAACAACCCCTGAGGAAATAGAAGTGTGAAGTGTGAAGGAAATAAAACGTGATTTCCTGACTTGCTTAATTAAAAAATGAGTAATGAACTGCAGCAGATGTAAACCTGGAAGACAGAGCAGTAGCCAGAATAAGCTAATTACACCTCAAGGAATCTGACCTGAAACCGCTTCTCCTGCACAATCCCCTCTTTAATTTGGGTTACAGTAGGTAAAGCAATTGATCAGCTGGGCAAACTTCCATCTGGTAAACTCACTTCGAAGGCAGCAGGATTTACCACCAATTAATGTCACACCCAAACTCTTGCCATTAGTGGGGACCACAAGAAAAAAAGATCCAACAAAAAAATTCACCCTGGTTTCAACTGAGGCAGAATTCAACTCAGATATAAGTGGAATTACATCTCCTACTTCAGGGAGTTACTAAACAAGATCTTTTTGTACCAAAAACTGCAGAACATTTTGGCAACAACTCAAGCAAGAATTTACTATGGATAACAAACGGTGCAAGGTTCAGGGCTCTGAGCTCCTCTGATGACATGGAATCAAGAGGCCAGGCCAGTGACATAATTACAAGTAATTACAAGTCATTTTGCAGGATATTAAGACTAATAAATCACCATATGCTGTTTAATGCTCTGCTTACTTGGAGTGGCTGCAAAGAAGAAATTCACCAAACACTGAGCATTTTTGAGATGGAAAAACAGGGCTACAAGCATGGCAATAAAGGAGAGGTTTACAGTGAGGAAAGGGCTAGAACCCAAAGTAAAATACAGCTGGGCTAAGTGTGACAAATATTTTTGTGAGGCTGTGGTGAAATTGTACCCCTATTTTCAGGTATTACTGCGCTGACCAGTTCTGGTTCATCACTGCACACTGATGTGGTTTAACAGTTTCTTCCTCCACATTAATTATCCTGAGCCCACTGTGTGTGCTTAAGCCAGCCAGCCCTTGATGGACACAGCCCTGCTGCACCTCTAATTACTCTTCTTGGTCATTAATATCAGTACATGCATTGTCTGAAAGCATATCTTGCTTTCTTTCTTCTTTTTTTTAGTTTAGTTTTGTTTTAAAGCAATAATCTAAAATTTAAACCCATTAAACTGGGCATTGTTATAGTTTGAGCTACCAGTTTGCAAAAGGTTGGCAAAAATAAATAAAAGTAATTTATGATGCTACGGTTCTAAAATGTCTAAATCAGTTAGAGAAGGTATCACTCAAGTATCCAAACAATGTAAAAACCTCAAAAGATAAACAAATATACAACAGCAATAACCTCTCAGGCAGTTGTGGTAAAAGCCCTTACCTATATCAGCTGCACACTGGGTGCTGAATATTCTGAATACATTGAAAGAGTACAGAAAATCAGGTTTTAGACGAGTGTCACTGTGAGAAGAAACATCTTGACTACTGGAATAGCTCTCAACAGCCCAGCCTGAGATTCGCTCTGCTCCAAAGGTGATTCACCTTTGAACAGAAACCCCAATTTTCTAAACTAGGGTGAATAAAATATTTAAACAACATTTTACGTCAATATTGAATAGAAAAAACCCAACTCAAACCCACCAGCAATTCACTGTAATACTGCCAAGGAGCTGGAAACAATAGAGTTATTGTATAAATATAGTGACTGATATATTTAGACACAGTTTAATGGAAACGCTGATTGTATGGAAAATAATGAAAATTTTTACATTCATTCCTACCTTATTGTTTCTTCTATCAGTCGATCTGAGCTGAAAGCCAAGAGAAAAAAAAACAACAAGTTAAAAACAGTAATAAGCCCTAAGTACTACTTTAGATCACTAATCAATGATCCCCATCATCATCTTAATAAATTTGCCCTTAGAATGTTTTATTTCTGGATGTTGTCACATTTTGCTACTACATAGGTTTGGTTTCTACAGACCTTGGAGGAGATGCACTGGATTTGGCATTTCCTAAGTGTAGCAAGAGCAGCTGCTCAGGAGAACACACGAAGCACTGAGAAGACAGAAAAGGGGAACTGGCACTGTGATTTATGGAGGACAGTTTGGAAAGGACTATTAGAGAAAGGAGTACCTAATTTTATTGCTTTTTAATCCTGCCCACCCCTTCGAAAAATGTCATTAATGATTAAAAAGCTGAGACTTGCGTCCAGCTCAGAACCCTGCTCAGTATTAGCTCCCCAAACACTGATTTTTGCTGGCAAATTCCTTCTGTGGCAACAGCAGCTGGATGA
>VYZQ01036991.1:0-25383 GCA_013400655.1 Mystacornis crossleyi
TGATAACATACAAAGGGGTAACAGTTTCCGTTACAACAGGGGTCACTACATTTAATACATACATAATCTGCATATATATTTCCTCTATGATCTTTTCCAAGCTCTGGCTGATATTCTATTTTAAAGGTTCCACACCAATATTCTATATTCATTAAGAATGTCCCTTCTGGCTACCCGCTGCGGCTCCACGGGCGAGTTTCACCTTTAAGTCCCCAGCTGGACTGATGATTTCCCACTTAGGCTCGGGCACTGGTCCTTTGATGCGGCTGGCATGAGTCCATCCTCGCTCTGCTGGTCGTACTGCTGAGTTTGGTGTAAGAAGCACTAGATACGGACCGTCCCAATGGGGCTGAAGGGTAGCTTCTCTCCAGGTCCGAATTAAGACCCAGTCTCCTGGTTGTACCTGATGTANATCACGACTTCAGAATCGAGGGCCGCCTATGCAGGCGGGGCGCCTCCCCCAGTTCCTCCGTCGGATCTATATTCCCATCCGAGTCACGGCACCAAATTGTTATCGAGGGATTTATGCAACAAATTCGCCAAACACCGTTGCTTAATCCAATTGACAATTTTATTAATTACAGCAAGCGTAGCGATAAGGCAATGCAACGCTGGGCGACAGGGGAATCACCGTTCCGCCAACTGCCGCGCCCACCAAGGCTTCAGTTCTTCTATTTATACAGTTCAGTTTCCGGCGTACATGACTTTTCTTGGTTAGTACTCTGCGCATGTGTGTCCTTGTTGCTGAGGCTCTCCTTTCTTCTGCCACGTTTCAAATACGCCGTCATTGACTTCCTGAAAAATATTGCTTACAAGCGCAAGTTATGCAAGACTATATTTGGCAAGCAATTCTCTTTATCCCCCTTTCTAGATTTAATGAACGAACATCTCTGTAACACTCATGCTTAGTCAGACAGCCAACAAGGGAGATCATATATTCTAGATGCTTTTCCTCTTACAAGTACATGCATAACATGTATATGCTACATGAGGTAGAAGCAAACTGTTACTGAGGAAATGATTCATGATGACATCTCCTAAAATCATGGCACTAAAGAATTGGTGGGCAATTCCTATGTGATCAAAAATATGTCAAATGCATGTGAGAGGAACAGGGGAAATCATTAATGTCTGCAGAGAGCTCTGTCTTTTTTAAATGCAAAGAGTTGCACAGTAAATAGCACTTCTTTTTAACCTCATGAAGCTGAAGTCTTACTTTCTGTTGGAAGATCCCTGTGGTAATGCCAGCCATTCTTTATGAGCACTGTAGGAACACCATATTTAAGTACAGCTGTCAGAGACAGACTCTTCTCTGCCTCCTCATTCTCCTGCTGGCAGAGTTCTCAGATTGGACCCGTTTGGCTGTCAACTTGTTCACCTGCATCAGCCCATGGTGTGCAAAGGCATCCCAGAGGACTTGACTCCCATGTTCCTCAAGGCGAGAGTAGCTCTGTGACAGACACTCAGCACTCAAAGTCTCTCAGCACCAAGGGGTGCGAGCGTGAGATTCCCTTTCACACTGTGTGGAGTCACACACAGCTCCTGACACAATCTGCAGTGAGGATGCCCTCCAGCTGCCTCCTTAGTGCTGGAGCCAGACAAACCATTGAGCACTTACCTCAGCAATTTCTGCTCCTTATGAGCTTAATCCTCAGCAACTGAACATTTTTTTTCCTACATGTAATATAATAAATGCAAACAAGTGATGTGCATGGGAGGAAATGGGGTGAAGCAGAACTGTATACATATTTGTACAATGCTTATTTAATCTGCTTAAGTTCTGTCTTATTTAGAATGATCTTATTTGTTTCAGATCAACAGTATAAATATAAATCTGCTCACTGATGCTGTGATCCAAGTCTTCAAGAAACCCTCTGAAGAATTTACATCCTGAGCACTCTTGGTTAAATATCCATTACCTCTTACACCTTAATTTACACTCATAGTTTATACAGCAATAAGAACATTTTATAACATGAAATCTACATCCTTGGGTAATCTACTAAAAATGCTTATTTACAGTGAGAGCAATACAGAAGGGGATTACTAATAGCTTTCCTTTCCCTACTACTGCTGCAGGCAGCAAAACAATGGAATTAAATTCAGCTTTATGCACTGTCTAATCAGATGATTCCAGGATTACTGATTCTCTCTGGCTGCTGTGGCTATGAATACATAAAACTGGTCAGTTCTGCAGTGTTGTATTTGTACTCCTGCCATTGAATTAGCTCAAGGCAAGCTTTGTGAGGTGAGAAGAATAGGACTGCAAAGGGTTAGGAGTCAAGGGAAGGATGTTGGACAGCTGGGGTTGATTTGGATTGGTACAATTCCATTGGAGTTGATAGGACTGTCTGAGTAACGACTCAATACAAAATTTCGTCTTAACATTTAGATCCAAGAAAAATGGTTTCTGCAGTTCTGTGGAGACTGAGCAGGGTCACATATTGCTTACTTTTTTGAACATTATCATTGTCTTTCTGGGAGAGCTTTTGGCATGATATTATGTGTTAGTAGGACCAATCTGCTCTGTACAGGTTCTATACCTGTAAGTAAAAGCAGTCATCTGTTTTATTGTACTTGCATAGCGTGCATGGTGTACAATAGTTTCAATGAAAGCTTTGCAAACCCAGTCCTTGGACTTGATGAATCAGGCATTGAATTCACTGAGGTAGGTAATACAGGCATTTGGTTTACATCCTTGGGCAATTGCTTTGCAGAATATATGTCCAGTCTGATTTGGAATCCCGTGGTGTGCTCAGCATGGTAGAGGAGATGTATGCTCACAGCCTTGTGCTTCATGGTGATTTTGAAGAGAGGAATCTGTCAAAATTGTAAATGGCTCTATTTTACCTTTGCAGCCACCTGGCTGCAACTGCCCAGCCCCAGTGTTTTTCTCATTTCCATGGGATTTTAACAGTTCCATTGTAGAATCTTGATTCTGTGAGTACTCCTGCCTGAGCTGGCAGTGGGAAGTGCTAAGGGGTAGTTTTCTTTTTTTTCCTCTGTGCTCTTTTGGTCATTTGAGATTACACGGAAGGCATTGACCTAATCATCAAAGACCCAGCCTTCAAGCCCTTCCTTAATTTCTTCTCATTACTTACTCAGGCAAGGATCCAGTTGACTTCCTTGAGTTCAACCTCAGCAAAAAAACAAATTAAGGACTTGGCCCCAGGTCTTATGTCATACTCCATTTCCTTTCACTTTAACTCTTCATTTTACCAGGTAGGGAAACTGCACTATAGAAGGTGGAGAGGGCTTGTTTTGATCACAGATTCTTCAAGTTACCAAGCATCCCTCTTTGGTTTTTTTTTTTTCCAAAACACAAGGTAGATGTCAGGTCTTGAGATATCTCTGAGAAAATGCCAGTAGTGTCATGGCATATAAGAATCAAGTGAGGAAATTAGTACTAATTTCTCTGAATACACAGAATATAAGAAGTTATTTGAACTGATTTCTCATAAAGGCTCTGATTACTCCTAAAGACTCTGCAGCCCTCTTTAGAGCTCTTTATCTTATCTGCTGCAGGTCATGATGGCATTTCCTGGCTCAAAGAGGACCCCAAAATGTCACAGGATAAGTGCTGTTTCCTGCCCTGGCACACCCAATGCTGCCTGTCATGGGCCCAAGGGCAAGCAGACTTTTTCTCTCCATTTCATGGAGATATCTATACATAGATACATAGCTAGATAGAGAGATAGATATAGATGTATATATATGTAGACACACTCACACGTTTACATATGTATATGTTTTTTATGGTAGACAAGAGATCACTTCTTTACCACTGTTCGCTGATTTAGTTTATTCCCCATTTGAGAATAAAATTGTATGTAAATAAATTAATAATGTGGAATGCCAATTCCATTTTCCCCCTTTTTTGTTGTCAGGGAGACTTAGTTAACTCCAAGTTTTGCATTTTGAGGTCAGGGTTAGGCATGAGCAAAGCCTCCCTCGGGCTATGCTCTGTTCTTGCATAGTTAGGCTCCAAAGAACAAGATAGAAAAAAACTTAAGTCTTCTAGATCTCCTACTCCCAAATGCTTCACGAGTGCTCTGAAAGGGCCTTGCCCTTTCCAATTCAAGTTAGCATTTCAGATTCAAAAGACCAGACAAACGCATGATTGTTCCATAGATATGTCTGCCTCAGTTAAATGTCGTTACTGGAATGCTGTCAGAGTAGATATCCCGTAGTTTCTTTGAGACAGATGCATTCTGTCTGTGCCAAATATATTGGCAAACACACAAACACACACAAGTACGCACTCGTGCCAATACATTTGTGGAGGGTTCCCAAGCAGCATAGCTGCATGCAAATATGAAAGATAGCTAGGGAAGCAGGGCACTCAACAATCCTGGGCAACCCCAACAGGTGACGTTATGCAGATCCTGACAAAGAGTGGACGACAGTGAAATTCTCTAGGTCCCTCCACAGAAAGGCACTGGCCTCTGTGAGAAAATAGCTTACAGCTGTAGAGCTCAGTGAGTGAGGTTTGGAGCAATGCGAAAGTTGCACTTTCCCTTCATCTAACAGGTTTCAGAGTGTTTTCAAGCTGAGTAAATTATTCACAGTCACAGAGCTTTCAAGTTTCTTTTATGCAAAAAAAGCACTTTGGTAATTTCCAGTAGGCATAAAGCAAAGTTTATGGAGAACAACCATGTGCTCTTAAATGACTTGCTGCAGCTCAATTTTCGCATGTGTTTAAATTCTGATAGGAAATGCTCTAAATGGCCTTAGTTACCTCATTGGTATTTACCACGTGTTGTTTTTTGCATCCTGTTTCACGTTTTTCAACTATTAATTAACTTTACTGAGGAACCAAACATGATGGGCTTCCTTCCACCCCAACTGCCCTATATATTATTTCATTATAACTCAATTTTTTCACAGCTTTTTCTTCCTTCAGTACAATCATCTATTTGGCTATTGGCTTCTGTTCTCTTTTTACACTTTCCCCTGAGTACCTGCACATTCCCTGGGTACAAAGAAAAAGTAGCTCGAAGATTCTGAGCCTGCTCTGTGGAATATGGGCTCTGCCTTTCCTTCCAGTTTGCAAGAAGTGGTTCAGCAGAAGAGCTTCAGCTGGTGTGGACTGCTGAAACTTCATTGCCCTTCAGTGGAGCTGCAGAGGTGTAGAGCAGCAGAAGACCTGGTGGCCTTTAGCTTCTGCTTGTTTCTTCAGCTACTAAACCATCAGGAGACCTGTACTGGAAGAAGCAATGAGCAGTATCTCTATGGCAAAAATTTCAGGATCCATTTTAATGTAACAGACTGGAACATCAGTGTGATATTGTTATTAATCACACTGTCAATTTGGAGCTCGATCCCACTCTTCCTCAGGTGAATCAGAGAAGTCTCCTGTAAACCAGAATCAGACCCTTCCTGAGGATGGGAGTAAATACCAGTGCAATTCTTTAGTCAGTCTTCAGCTCATGAATTCTAAGTAGTTTCACTGATGTCAGTGGTAACGACTGTACAGTCAAGAACTCCAACTGCAATGAACACAGCTCCCACTAAGTATGGAGGGGTTCACTGAAAAGCAATTAATCTTCCTTACCAGAATTTTTTCCCTTAATTGGATGACTCAGCTTTAGAACAGAATTTAAGAACCAATGCTGTGCAAATAATAACTTTCATTTGTATTCAAAGGAAAACTCAAACTTACTTAATCCAGGGTTTTTTTATAACCCACCTTGTTCCTTAGCAAACCCTAACAAGGAAACAAATAGGCTACATAAATCACTTTTATGGTACTCATGTCCCTAATTGGGGATAGCTCTATTTATATATCTATAGATATGTTTGTGTATGTATATTTAGTTATATTTATCTATTTAGGTTTACAGATTGTGCACATGCACCAGCCCACAGGGAAAGGAAATGGATGGATCACAGAAAAGGAAGGTGTAATTTCCAACAGCAATATAATGTAGATGTAAAATCTGTGGACTGCAGAGTGTTTCAGGCAACAAAGGACAGGCCAGAACTTTCTGAATGTGTGTGTTTGGAGAAAGCTTAAAATTATTATTTATTCTCTTTCACCCAACTGCTATTTAGTACAAATACTTCGCAGCCAGTGAGGAAATACTATGTATTCCTTCTTTAGCTCCAATAAAGGCACGAATGGTATAAACTAACTCCAGAGAAAAGGTACAGTTTATTGAAACAGCTTCTTTTTCTAAACTGTCAGACCTCTGGCCACGATTTACTTGGAATGGTACTTACAGACTGGATCTTTCTTGCTGTTACCTTTATGTAATACTTTGTTCATTCTGGCAGTGCTTGGCCATAGATATTAGGAGGACATGGTTGTGGATAAGCTGGTTCTGTGCTGCGTGCTGATCACCACCGTATCTGAAAAGCCACCTCCACTCCAGCAAAGTGACTGACACAAGTGGCTGCAGCACCAAGTTAGTCAAAAATCACAGGTTCTGTTGCCTTACCACAGGCAGTGACAGACAGGAACAAATGCATTCTAAAATGACCTCAGGAATGCACAGCTTTGTTATTTTGTTTTCTTTTCTTTGCAAGAACTTTTGTTATTAATTACTTGTACACAATTGAAACTAAACATCTCGGTTAAGTTTTTTGCAAAGTATGTCTCATGAGTAGTGGAGCGTAGAGGCAGGAACAAGTGCTTTATCTCTGGGAATACTTTCAGAAACAAAAAAAACCCCACAAAATGTTTGTGGGTTCTTCAATTTGCAAGCAGAATCCTGTAAAGCTATATTGCTCTACCTTCTTTGCAGCAAACAATAGAACATTAGAAACACTCTGGGAAGACAAGAGTTTTTAGTTTCTCAAACATCAGCATTGCTTCTACTAAGCGGAGGCAAGGCTCATTTCAGCAGTTCTGTGCTGGAGTTCATATTTTATGGATTTCTATTTAGCATAAGCATTCTAGCCATGTTACAAAGGGAATTTTATACCACACATAGGTGGTTTAGTTTATTTAAGAAGTGTTTGCTTACTTAAAGAATACCACGTTCAGTGCCTACCTTCCACTCCACATTCCTGCCTCTTACTTAGTCTTACAAACTTCATAGTTGAGCATCCCTGCCTTATCTTCTAGAAGTCTTTTTCAGTTGGAAGAGTAAATAGAGAGGCTATGTTCTTGTCTGAGAGAGACAAGATCCTTCTTCTTAGCTTTCACTTCTTCTCTGCCTCACAGTCAACACCTGGAAAAGTACAAGTGTTTCAGAATGTTGTTTAACTTCAACATAATTGAGAAAAAAAAACATTTTGATATCTGAGAGTTTGGAGATTCCAGAGACTGGTAGCTAAGGGTTGCCAATAACCTGAGCCACTTAGTATGTATGTTTTAGACCAAAAAAAAGTGAAAGTCCAATTAGAAAAACAAGGCTCAAATTTTCCAAGTTAGTCTGAATAACTGTAAGAACTAGAATGCTCAGCCTTAGTGAGTATACCAAATAAATTTCCACAAACCTCTGCTTTTACAGACAGTCACGGTTACTACATCCAAACCCACAAGTGCTTTGTTATTTAAATCATAACTATCAAATTTTATTTCACTTTTTTGATATAACCACAATAAAGTACATGATCCTAAAAAAGGGAAAAGCAGGTGGAGAATGAAGATAGAGCTAATTTTTACCACCTGGAATCACAGAACTCTTTCCTTATGAGATTTTAATGTGATTCAGGGCCACTGAAGAAATAACAGTCCATAAAATTGAATCAACACTCATTAAATCCAGAAGGTGCAGTTAGTTTACATGTAAAATAATCTACAAAATCAGTGAGCTACACAGTTTCTCTATGACTGTTTATGTTAACTGCATTCATGGTTAGAGGAAAATTTATCTCTGGGTAGGTCAATACAATTTCCTAGAAGTTAACTGAGCTACTCACACACTGAAATTGGTCCTTTATGTTTTGAATGTTAGTGGTTCAAACTATAGCCTGGAAAGTACTGGTAACTACAACAAGAATTTTCCATTTGCATGCTGCTGCTCTGTCTCCTAGCCTACATAAGTGATAAGAACAGCATCTGATAGGACCCATCTGTGACTCTGAGGTCTGAGCTTGCTGAGGAGTTGTAGTGCAGGAAAAGCCCCGGGGAGAGTTCTGGCTGACTCAGTCAGGAAATCAGCAGTGTGTGCTGCAGTGTTAGTTCTGCATCCAGCACGTACACTATGGACACCATATATCCCACCTGCAAGCCAGGAGCCTACAGCCACTGTACTGCAACGCAGGGAAACCCCAAAGCTGTCCTCAGCTTATAGAGAAAATCCTCACAAGCTGGCAGAGATCCTCACAAACTATTCAGCAGTTCAGCCTTGAACATTCACAGGGAAAGTCTGTAAAATCAGTGGATGAAACGGACTGTTATGTGATAGTATGGCACACCAATATTTTTTAGAATATCACTCATTTATACTGGCATTTTTCAGATGTGGACCGCAGAAGAAAAACGATATGAAATTGATGATATGAAAGCTTCTTCACTGATTCATCTCTACGTTTCCATTGTCACCACTGTACAATTTCATGAGCTTTTAAATGCTTTCTGTGTCCTCTTTTCTTTTATCACTCTTTAGGTGATCCAAAAAGTGTCTGGGTAATAGTCTCTAGGGACCTGTGTTGATAGGGAGGTATGTATATCTGTAATCTCTTCTTAAAGTAGGAATTACTACAAACCACTCCACACTAATGGTTTAGATGTCAGTATGGAACAAAAAGACATGGGTCAAATTTTTCTTCACTTGTCAGTGTGAGGATTGTCTACAAAGAAGAAAGCCCTTTAAAGGAAGTGAGCAAAATCATCAGCAGTGGTGAATATAGAGCACTGATGAAAATTTATATTTAAAGATGAAATGCCCAGCATTCATCAGAGTTGATGTCAATTAATCTAATCACAGAGTACAAAATATTTCATTTGTTAATTCTACTGGCACGTAATATCACGTGATTATTTTCTGCTGCCTCAGCACTTTGGCATAATTTTTATGCATCCTTCCCCAACTTCCTTCTCTTTTCCTTGCTACTTACAAATTGTTTTAAACTAACATATTTCATCAGGCACCTCCCCTCCAAAGGAATTAATGTGCAGCTGGAGCAGCTGTGACAATAGGACGAGCAGTAGGGCTCGACAAAGAGAATACATTTCAGCCAACAAGAGGCCTGTATTGATGGGTTGCTCAGGGCTTTGGCCTTCCAGACATGCTCCTTCTTTACTGCTTAACGATCCTCATGGAAATTTACTTTTTTTATAGCTGAGAAAAATCCCCTCGTTCTGATTTATGGTTGCTGTCTCTTATTCTGTCTCTATTCACCTCAGCAAAGAGCCTGACTCTCAGTAGCCTCTGTAGGTCCTGGGGGCAGCAGGTGCCTGAAGCCAACCCATCTCCAGGTTGAACCAGCCCCATTCCCTCAGCCTCTCCTCACAAGACAAGTGTTTTAGCCTCGGCTGCCTCAGGAACTCTTTGCTGGACTGCAGTTTGACAGCCTTCATGTACTCAGTGGCCCAGAGATGAACCCAGTATTCCAGAGACAGCCAAACAAGTGCCTAGCAAAAAGGAATAACTGCTGCCCTCATTTGCTGGCTGTGTTCTGGCTGACACAGCCCAGGGCACTCAGCCTTCATCCCTGTCAGGATCCTGCTGGCTCAGGTTCAACCAGGTGTGCCCCTGGACCTCAGTCCCTGCTGAACAGAGCTGCTCCCTGGCCAGGCAGTCCCAACCTTTTTCCTGCTGGGTGTTCGTCTGTCCCAGACACAGGGCAGGGCAGGTGTCCTGACTGAACTTCATGAAGTTTACTGTCAGTTCATTTCTCCCATCTAGCTCCTTCTGAATGGCAGCCCTGCCCTCGAGCATATCAGCTGCATCCCCCCACATGCCCCTCCCCTACAAGTCGTTGCAAACTTGGTGAGAATAATTCAGTCTCCTTCTCCGGACCCAGGCCAGGGCCCCTGAGAAAGGCCCCTGTAACCATTTGCAAACACTTGCATGTAATTTTTTTCCATCCGTTCTTAATTACAAGCTAAAATTTTTGCAAGTATTGTGCAAAAAAACCCTTGGACAGTAAATGTGTCCAAACATGATGTTTCCAGCAAACTTGTTGCAAGATCGTCTAAGGAAAATCAAGTTAGGCTGACAAGATGTTTTGTAAGGCAGCAGGAATTGATGGAATAATTTTTCACGTTATTTTGGCATTTTTCTGTCTGACAAATTTATAGGGCTAGTGAGAAGTGACTTAGACTTTGCTTACAGATTAGCTCTCAAGTACCTCTAGAAACAAATATGGAGGAGTGTCAACGTGCCCAAAACTAAATTGAGGATCTATATAACAAAAAGGATAATGTGCAAGTGGCAGGACATTCTTCAGGGTGAAAAAATATCTCTGGTCTAATTGTATTTTTGTTTATCTTTTGAGCCCAGCTCTCTGATGCTCATGTGGCCCTGACTTCAGACATTGTTAGCAGGGTATTTTATAGGGGAAAAAGCAGAATAAGACATTCTTTAAAGTTAGGATCTCTTTACACTGCTAAAACACACACACGCAAAGAGGCAAAATGCCAAAAATGTCATATTTAAGGCACAAAAGATGCAGAGCCAGAAATTCCCTGGCTTCGTTAGAGGTGTGAATATTGCTATGTAGTTTTTACTCCGAGTTTTGGCTCTGTTCTCAGTTGTCATCTTTATTCATAAGCTCAGAAATTCTGCTGAGTGTGTCAACTGCCTCTTTGCTGCTGTGGCCAAATGTATTTTCTTCTGGTTTAGAATATTTCTTGCAGACCCTCTCTCTGGCAATATGTTCTTGTTCATTTGTTAGCTTGATTTTGCTAAAAGGATGGGACATGTAGGCTTGTGAAAGTAAGGAATTCTTTCTCTTAACTCTTCCATAGTACTGCATAAGATACCGTTTTTCAAAAATGAATAGGTGCTATTTGGCACCTGCTGTAATTGCCATGATGAAAATAGCAGTACATAACCATCAGAAGAATGGGTGCCACATTTTTTAACAGCTTACAGCTATTTTATTTATTTCTAATGGCCAATGAATAAATGATGCAACATACATTTTACATATCTGTGGAGTAATGACTCTGAGACTAAATCATACATAATGATTTTTAGGTGCCAGATACATTTAATATATTGAAGGAAAAATTTATTTGATGTGAAGCATGAATATAATTACAAGTATGTTGGAGAGTTTGTGGGAGTTCTTTCTATACCTGTAGAAAATTATTTGGCTCTAGCAGTAGAGCCACCATAATACATGAAGAGCAGACCCACAGACCTCACCCCAGCTGCTCAGGTCATCTTCTACACCTCCAGTCTTTAAAATCAAGTGCTAAATATTCTTGTTCTAACTGATCCTGCCCCTGCTTGCTACTGTAGTCTTCAACATGAGCCACTAAAAGACACATGAACACAGCTGAGCATAAATGAATGGTGAGGAATTTAAAAACTAATAATAATGGAACAATTACATGACTTTCTTCCTGCAAAAGAGCCCCCTCTTTAAATCAGTTAAAAGTGTCGTTCAAATAGTAAGGAAAAAGTTGTTTTTTCTTCCAAACAAAATGTCTGATTTTTTTTTTTTTTTAACTAACTGGAAGGAAATGAGAATCTTTNTTTTTTTTTTTTTAATGTAATAAGACACTATGCATTTTGTCCTCAGCTCTCTGGAAGAGATCTCAAAGAAGCAATTAATATCAAACTGAATGACTGACCAACCATCTGCCAATTCCAGCACATTCAATACAACTGATTCTTTATTCAAATACAGAATACAGACTCTACCACCAGAAGAATTGATTTAGGTCAGATGGGAAGGGAAAGATAATATGTAATTATATATACAGTGAGATCTGCTCATATAAGACTTTGATGCAGTAAAAGTGTTTTTCTGGTACAGTAAAGGAGAAAAGATAACAGGAAATTTTCAGAATATTGCAACATGTAAGATTCAAGACAAGTCATTCCAAATCTTTGCTTGTCATGAAGTTGTCTGGTGAAGGGGAGGAGTTGCCTCATTACAGAAGGTTTTTCTGTTTAAACCCACATATTCAGAGATGTTAAAAGGATTAAACGCTCAAATCTGATTTATTTTGAACTTGGGCAACATAATCCTCAGGCAACACTTAACTCTCACGTTTTGACATCACAGAAAGCAGCTGCAGGGACAGGAAGCCATCCAACAAAGGGAGAGGAAATCCTGGGTTGTTTGGTTCAATAGAATATAAATGAAGAAGACATTACACTGAATAAGGAATCAAAGCTTGCAGAAGACATTTTGTGTTAGCTTCTGACCTCTGATTTGGTGACAGCCTATAAATCAACTCCAAAGTCAGCTGCAAAGCCATGTGAGGTTTTCTACAACTTTGGGATCTGTGGGCCTGCACTATATTTTTCCTCAGTTGATTTGCTTAGCTGAGGAGGGGCGTGTAAGAATCTTTTCTGGAAACAAGGAGAGAAAACCCTCATATGTGTTAGCATTTCTGTATTTACATGGAAAATATCCTCAAGTCACTTTGCAGAATGTGAGAGGAAGTTAGAGGAAACGTGATTTCTCAAAGTAGGATTTTTGTGGCTGGTTGTACAGATCCTAGGTTTTGGTAGAGAAAAAAATCATAATAGTGATCAAAATTAAAAAGGATAGTTTAGAAAATACCTACCTTTTTCCTTCTTTTTTTTTTTTTTTCCTTTCTTTATTAAAATAATGTTACTCTGCTACATGACATGGACAGAAATCAGGAAGGGTCATATCAACCAGGCTTAACTGTACAGCATGGAATTCTGAAAGCAGGCAAAACGCACTCAAACTTACACAGAAGTGAAAGTGCTAGTTTATTTATTCTTGAGACTCTTAGAACCTCTGCTTTGATATTGCACAGATCCTGTCATTCAGAAGAATTGGATTGTGAGTCACCAACAGCTCTATGGTACGAGTTGTTGCAGCTCAGGACATTTATGAGTAAAGTTTGAAAACAGAATTTGCTTTTTGGCCCAAATACTTGGGCCTTAGGATTAGCTAAGTGCTTCATTGTTCACCATTGATTCCTATGCGAAGCACCTGTAGAAAACACACCATCTGCACAGCTCAGATATCACAGATAGTCAGTGCTTTCTCCTGAAAAATACTTCTGAACTCAGCTATTCACAAGATGCATCCTTTGCCTNGCCTTTAATAAAAATTGGAGCTAATTAGCAGCATGTGAAAATAATTGCTAACAATTAAATCCCTGGTCATATAGCCACGCACACTCTAAAGACCATATAGCAGATTTCCTGTGGTTGCCTATAGAAAACTTACGTGTTCATTTTTAATTGCCTAGTAGTGCTTAAATCAGACCCTTGACTGTTATGGTTTGTATTTCACAGGTCAGTGGGGGTTTATTTGTTTGTTTAAAATAAGGAAAAATTAATTGACATTAATTTTCAATCTTACAGGCTTAATTTGGTGTGAAGGAAGGAAACTTTCTGCTTCTAAGGAAACATTAACTGCTTTTATGTAATCTGACACTCCTGCTGTATCTGCCATCTCTTAAAATATTGCTGCTGACATTTGTCACCCTGGTGAGTGCAAGGAAGTGAAATTTAGTGAACTTAAAATAATTCAGATTCTTTAGCAAAAATTATGCCTGCTGCTATTTTCTGCCACTACTGAGGAAAAGGGTAGAAGACCTCTAGCCTGGAATCTAGCTTTTCTGCAGCCAAACTTTCTTCAGGTTAGACGTTCTCCCCCTGTGCATTCCGTCAAGATGCGCCTCCAAACTGGCCTGCAGACAATGATGCTGTGGGCAAGTTGGTTGGAGCTCTTGACGTTAAACTTTGTTAACCCTTGTGTGCAGCTGCTGCAAAGAGAAGCTCTGCTTTGCCTTCCTCTGCGCTTTCCAGGGGCAGCTGCAGGCGCTGTGCTGAACGACCTTGCTGGAGTGGCAGAATGATCGCTTTGATGGCTGTTTACAGGTGGTGAGGTAATTGTGTTTCCCTGTATTTTTAGATACTCTTTCCTTCTTCCTGTTGTTGAGCAAACATGCTCAACAATACAGAACATCAAAAGGCCAAGTTTTACCCCAGTTTGCTGGTTCTTTAGGCTGCCTTGCCCTGTTGTGTTCTAACACTGAGACCTGAATGAAGGACAGCTGCTGTCCAAGCCAATCCACAGCACTTTCATCCTGTCACACCAGGACTTGCTGTCTTGGAGGGAAACAAGGGCACAGGCACATCTTCTGGCTACTTTCACTTATGTTAGAAGGGAGCTGAAATGCAAACAGATTTCTCTGTACCAGCTTCTTTCCAGCAGCAGAGAGCTCTATGAAGACTTACTGATTCAGCTGCCTGCTGAGAGGCATAATATATGCAATTATCTCCCAATAGATTTCTGCCCTAAAAAGAATCTCTTCCATTTCATTCTCTTCATTGTTATGCCACCTAACATGAAAATAGAAAGGACAAAAGTGACTTTTTTAAAAGACACTTCTTAGTGCAGATGTGAAACTCTTAGTGGCCCTTGTAAGTTAATATGCACTAAAATACATGATCAGACCATCACACCCCGAGTACCCCAGGAACAGATGGTGTATTGACTGCTAAGGGCTAATCTTCATTTAAGGTACTCTGATTGCAACTGAATCCAATGAAAAGGTATGACTCTTAAACCCCCTGCTGCTTAAAATGTTCTGTTTTATTCCTGCTACTGAAGTCATTTTTCTTTTTTTCAAGATTGGGAAGATTAAAAGATGAATGAGACCTCAAAATTGAAAGACAACATGTAGCCTCATGAAAATTAGCTTTTTTATTTCTTCCTGATAACACTAAAGTTAAAAATTATTAACCTCGTATTCCAATTCCCTTCTCTGGGTTTCCAAATCTATGCTATTTCTTATGCATCTTTGTTCAATAAAATGTGAAAATCCTGTAATACCTTCATCTACGGTGATGCTTAGTCTTTTCTAACAATAAAAATAGAAACCATTTTTACAAGATGAATAAATAAATATCTCTCTATTAATGCAAACCAAATTGCATTATATATTTCTTAGAACTGTGTTGTAAGATATAAATTTTACTTTAAAAAATACAATTTATTTCAAAAAAATATGATCATTAACAATGGTATTTATTTTACACTTAAAAATTGTATTTAAGTAACACAGACTACTACTTCCTTTTATGGACTTTTCCTCAGGATGCATTCTTATATTAGAATTTCCCATGTTTATAGAGTAGGTCTGTAAGTGTTTTTAATGTTTCTTAAACTATTTTTAGTCCTTCCACTTTCCTTTGTTCTCTAATTTTTAACTATTTTAAAACTTAAAATATTTTTAAACTTTAAAATATTTTTGATGCTTCTGCAAGTATTTAATCAAACGTTTTTGCCAAATTTTGTGACTAGTAGAATACTTTCAGTAATGTCATTGCTATTTTTCTTTGATAAATTAATTATTCACAAGAAATAAAAATTGTCATTTTTGGGGCTGTCCTGTGCAGGGCCAGAAGCTGGACTTTGATAATCCTTGTAGGTCCCTTCCAACTCATGATATTCTATGATTGTATGATAAAAAAGATGTTTCTTAGTTCTTTACAAAGACTTCTTTGCATTTAATACTGCAGAAATGCAGAGAATGATTTGGGTGAACTTGGTGATCCTGAATGTTCACTAACAAAGGAACATAAAGACCAGGATTGTTTCAAAGGGTTATATGTAAAATGGATCTCTAGGTTATGGTGAGAAAATAATAGCAATATTATTTCATCACAAAAGGAAATACGGCTGTAGGAAATGAGAACTCATGCAGACAAATGATAAAGTCAGTGCAGGAATGTCTTGCTGTAATGGAATTATGAGGCTGAATACATTTTGAAATATTACTTTTTTTATTCAATTAAATGTTGTAGTGACTATTTCACAGTCAATACTACAGAAATGACTGTACAGGCTGTATCTGTATATAATTTGAAAATGCGAACATTCACCACTAACTTTTCAGGCTCAAAAACATGAAAAAAAATCAGGTGTCTTCTAAAGAAATAGGCTTTCCCCTGGTTACATACAAAGTTATCATGGTAACTTGAATAACAAAATTAATTTGAAGGTGATTAACAAATGTAATACAACCTCTTTGCTGGTTCAGACTCACTGTAAATTAAGAAAAAAAAATATGGATGCACCTTCCAGTGAAGTACATTTGTGTGTTCAGTCTCTTCTCTATTTAGGTCAATAGCATCTGAGAAATGGGGAGAGAAGAAAAGGCAAGCAAGACTGACTGCCTTTCAGTCTTACCTCAGAACCCCTAGTCCATCTGAAACATAGTCTGCTGCTCTAGTAGCATTTTCAGGACTTCTTGCAGTATTTGGCACTAGAATAGCTTAGTTCAGATTGTAGTTTTCAGGGGCATGTTTAACAGTTGTGAAAAATAATGCCTGCACTTGTCTATTTTAGAAGTCTTTTCCTACTGTAATGGTTCTATAATTCTGTGGAAGAGCCCAACTGACAGCTCTGTACAGTCAACTCTTCTGTTAATTGGTCCACAGAAAAAGTGCAGCAGCTGATATGAGGTCTCTGCACTTCAGAACCACCAACCTGCAGAACTGCCCTGGAGAGTAGGAGGAAGAATCTCATTTCTCTGCCTGTACCACCACTGGGATTAAAGGTATTGACAGTCACCCTTGTGTAAAAGCCTTCTGTGTGCATAAAAGGAGAGCAAAGTGCTGAAGCAAAGGTACCAGAAATGATATGTGCCTTAGCAAAGGTGCTTTTTAAGTGAAAGCATTTTGGCTTCAGTGTGAACAGTATTAAATTACAGCACAAGACCCTGCAAGAATGTTACAGTTAGCAGAAAGGTATTTATATATGGATTTTTTAAAGCCTAGGGAATTCAGAGTTAAGATTAAATTCCCAAGCCATCAAACACCTGAATTTGAAATAATTAGGGTCCACAAAGTTACTTGGCTTGCTTCCATGGATGATAGCTGTCTTCCCAAATTCTCTTCTATCTCTGTTGTAGCAAATAGTATTTTTTTCCTCAAGAATTCGTAAAATACTTCAAGAAGTCAGCAAATTGGAAAACATTGTACTTTACTTGCACAGAAAATTCAGGACAGGATCAAAGTGTGTGTATGGGTTTGGTTTTGTCTGTCCCTTCTCTGTCCCTGAGTTGCTGATGAGCTAAGATTAGAAAAGCAGGATGGATTGCTAGGAAATCACTAATAAACTCTGGATGTGTGAGCTTAACTTTGACTAATATATCCATATATTATCATTACGTATCTTGCTTTTTTGTCATGTTTTTGCCATGAGAGGGCAAAAACTGAGGAAGTATTGTGGGGGTCTTAGTTTTGTCTCATAAATGATGAAAAATTGGCAAAAAAAATCTAAATCTAGTAAACTTTTGAATTCCTGGAAGGTTCAGACTATTGTAATGATTATTACATTCTCTTTTCTACAAAACAACAAGCTGAGATGAAATTGTATCTTAGTCCTTGCTTTGAAATTTGACTTGTGGGTGTGAGGGAATTGGGGGACAAATTTTAGAATGAGGATAAAATTACTGATAACCATGAAATTTGTAGATGAGGCATCATTAATGTATGGCCTTGAGGAGTACATAGAAATGAGGAATCTATTATGTGTGTTGCAAACACAACTGTTATCATTGCATGAACATTTCATGCAGTTTAGTGGTGAGCTTTTTGGTTCCAATACCTGTGTGTTGTTTGAGAGTTACTAAACCTGTATCTTTTGTACAAATCCCAAAGCAACAGAGGCACTGCAGAGTTCAGAGCAGAGCTTCCAGAAGCTTAACCGATGTCAGACTTCACTGATGCCCTTTCCAGTCATGTGCATCCCACTAGCTTTGCTTCTGAATACAGGTCAAATATAGCTGTCTGTAGAAATAATGCAGAAATACATTACCAGTGTTTGTTTTTCATTCTCCTTGTGACCTGGACAGCTTATGAACAAATTTGGAAGCCTAATTAAAATAATGCGTTGAAAGCTGTCACTGGATTTGAACAGAGTGAAGAAGTAGTGACACTTTCTTGATTTAAAAACAAAACAAGTTGGGAATCAGAGTGAAAAATAAAACCCTCTTTATTTGATGGCTCTCGGGGATTAAAATGAGCAAAGAGTGGAGATGTTTGAAGAAGTCTCAGTTTTTCCATTTCTCCTCCTTGTGTATTGCAAATACTCTTACAATAGAACCACAGGTAATATTGGCTCTATGAAACAAATGGCTGACAGTTTTTCAGGCTAGCAGCAGAGAATCCCTTGCACTGCTCTTGGCTAGTGAAGAAGACCAAAGTGTTTCCAGTAGCTCACAGAGATAGCACTGTTTTGATTTAGAATCAGCACAGAGTATGCCATTTCCTGCTTATCTACAACAAGCATCTGGTTTAAGATTACAGTACTTTATATAGAGCTGCAAAAATGTGTTGACACGTTGTAAGTTAAAGGGAGATGGAGCTCACAGTATAATCACACAGGATACTGCTCCCACTGGAGCCAAAAGCAAAGCTTGCTGTGACTTCATACAGTTGAAGGATTCAGTCTCAGCTTCTGAAACAAATACAGTGAAAAGACACGGCAGAGAATAAAAGGGCTGTGTAGTAGCTGAGTACTGAGACAAGTACTTAAGAACAGTCAGTCAGCCACTCACCCTGGTCAGCCAGCCTTTCTTAGGTGGGTTAAGGCCAACAGGTTTCCACCCCTTCTGAGGAAAAGGACATAGGAATGTCAATGTTTGGCTCCATAGCCTTGATAGTGAAGTGAAAGCAGGTACATCATGATGCAGTTTGTCTGGCTGTGGGAGGATCTGTGCGAGCTCTGATGTCCCACAACCACCACCCTCTTGTGATTTTCTCACAGATGTGTGTTTGTGTTCATACTTCATTTTTTCTGAAACAGGAATTTCTTATTTAACACCATCAAAATAACATGTGCAGAAACACTCATACACACAAATATGCCAAGGAAGGAAAAGTTCAGTGTGTGTTCTGTAACATCCAAGATTAACTATTGTCTTCTACTGGAGTTATAAACACCAGTTAAGGTTTTCCACTGTCTGATACTAGGATCTCCCATGCTTATCTTTGTACTGACATATTGCAATGTGATTTGTGTTTCTCTTGTGGTACTGTAACAGAATTAAGGCTTTGGATTGATTAAAAGTAATCTTGAGGAAAAATTTAATAGCTATTTTTTTTCTTAAAGCACCAGGTTAAATTTAATGGCAGTTAAGAGCTTGGTGTTTTGTATGTATTATTCCTTTAGAAACATCCATTGTTTTATATTTCCCTGTTTCATCATCTCTATATTTTACATTTCTTTTTTTTGTAACCTTGCTTACCAAGAAGATAACTAGGAATGCAGGGAAAATTTCTCAGCGAAACTGTGTTCACCTCTTTTGGAGTGTTGCAGGAATGCTGGACAGATTTAGCAGTGCCTTTCAGTCAATGCAGACATAATCTTCTTAGTGTGATCCAATTTGATTATGTGCATTTGTATTCTTGTGTGCTTTGAGAATCTGTAGAGGTGCTTCTGTAGGGGGTAAAGGTAAGCAGCAGTGTGCCCTTTGTGAAGAGCCCATGTAATTTACACGGATTAGTTTAAACAGGGAGGTCCTACCAGACACTACATGTCAGCTGTAGTTTGTTACATAAATATTCATAGGACAGAGATAACAGAAAAGAAATCTCCCATATTTTTCTTTCTTTAGTCTTTATGCCTAAAGACGTCAAAAGTAAAATCCATAAAAAATTGCGCTGTAACCTTTTTCCAATTCACTACCAAATAATTTGTTCTCCTTCCAGCCAGGCCTAGACAAGCTCCCTAGTTAAGCGTTAGTTATCCCTTGAACTGAATTCCACGTGAGCAGCAGTAAGACCCCCTTGTCATTTTCCTTTTGTGACTGAGGGTCTGGGAAGGCTGATGCAACTTAACGAGGCGAGCTGACAAAGCCCTACCTGCTGGTAGCTTTGTAGGGTGCTGCTGAGCACCTCCCTGCCTCTGTACCATCAGTGTCACACCCAGGAATTCCCTTCACTTGTGATTCTCCTCTTGTTGGGGGAACGTTGGAGGTAATGGCTGCTCCTCAGGATTCAGTACCACCAGTGGGGCACATTTGGCCTGCTGTCGTGAACGGGTGTGAAGAGAGACAGCTGTGGTTGATGGCAGCCACGAGTGAAGTGGTTTCCCCGGTGATCATGATCCCAGCCATGGGTTCTGAAATGCCTGGCACAAATTAAGTATCCTGGTTATTTTCTTCTGCAACAAACAAGACATTTTTCCTCCATGCTTGATAGAGGGGAACATAATTGAGAGAGATTAGCATATTTATTAACTGAAGTAACAGAAATTTGGGGGTTGGGGAGAATGTTGTGAATAACAGTCAGTTATTACTTTCTTGAATGAAAATTGATGTAAGAATATACCTTGACTTTATTAAGGTTTTTAAAATAACGGATGCTCTTACTGAGGCCGCCATAAATGTTTTGTGAAACTTGCTTGTTCTGAAAAAGCAATACAGATGTGAGGAAAGCAGACCATGTCCATCAGAAAGACAAAAGAAAAAGAAAGGGCCTTCCCACTATTAAGTTCACTGTATTTGGTTCCTTGAGGCTTGTTTCATATCAGTCTGGTGGTTCCAATCCAATGCGTCTGTCATGACTATTCCTGTAATTTAAAGTTTTAAGCCACTTAGGATATGGAATGGCAAAGCTCTTACAAAAGGATGACCAACAGTATATTAAACCCATCTTAATTAAATTGTTTGAATCAAAACCACTTGCATGTAAGCATTAGCTGGATAACACAGCAACTTGCTGCTCTCTGTAAGTGTTAAAACAACCCTAGAAAATTTTGCACTGTTATGAAATTTTGTGATTTATATAAGCTATTAAATATTAGAAGTCTTCAACTATGCAGAAGTGCACTATAGCTTGAAGGGATCTGGAGATGCTTGTATTGTGAAGTGATCCTTTGTGAGAAAAGCTCTTCTTTACTTGACAGCTGCATTGTTCACTCTATGATATGCTTCCAAAATATTTCAAGTTGTGGATTAGCTGCACTGTTTTAATTACTAAATACAGGCTTTTTTAATCAACCATGCTTCTAATGCCTGAGGAATTTGCCCGATCCTCTGGTAAATGTTAAGTCTTTGTTAGCAAGAGGCATTTGAAAAATAGCTCAGTAGTCTGGAGGCTAAAGAAAATCCATATAAAACAAAGTTATATTTTCATTTTTCTAGTTCTGTATATGAAAAAAAATGCTGATATGCTATAAACTATGTAGCCTTCTGCTATTTTTCTAACCCTTGGGGAATGCGGTACAGAATGGACACTTGTTCACTTACTAAAATTTCTTTTTCAGCCTCACAAAGACTTGGCTTCCCAGCTTGATGAAAACATTCTTAGGAGTTTATATATAGCACTGACTCTTTGAGCAGTATTGTTTGGTGACAATAATAACATTATTGTTTTAGTTTCTCAAAAGCTCCCTTCACAGCAGTAGTTGAATAGCAGCAGACTAAATGCCACAGTACGCTCCCGTGTTTTAAACCATTTTCTTCGGTACCCACAATCACAAAAGATGCAGGTGTTGGTTTCTCTCACCAAATATTTTATATTGTTTCGTAATGTCTATGGGCATAGAAACATTACTGCATGAAGCACACCTTCACAAAACGTGAATACAGCTTCATGATTTGTAAAACAGAATTTTAAAAGTGATTTTTGGAGCAAGTCCCAGCTGGTATCAATTAAATCAGATTTGTGGAAATATTTCTTTTTTCAGATGCCCCTATATAGTTTAAGGGAAACATTTTGGCACAGTCATTTTATCCTGGCCCGGGATTTGTCTGCCTAGAGAATTTGACAGCCTTTCCAGTGATATGAAGTCAATACAGAAGTTGAGCACTATTTTGCCCACCCCATCAGAATGCTTTCATTTAGAAGTAGACTTCTTTCCACTGCAGTTTGCACAATAGAATATTTGAAGTGCTTTTAAGGATTTTTTTTTTCGACTTCAAACATTAAGCCTAAGCTTCCAGAGCACCTCTAGACGGATAAGAGAAGACAGTCCTTGACTTGCTCAGGAGGTTTAACTGCATATTTGCTTGGTATATATTTGTGGTAACATAACTCATTCATGTAACAGTAATTTATAAATCAGTAGATCTCTTGGTTTCTAATTTACTGTTCAGCACCCATTCTTGTAAAACTGCCATTTTGCTTAGCCAGATCTGTGAGAACACCCCATTCTCCCAACCCCAGTTTTACATTATGCTCACAGATGTAGCATAACCTCATGTAATTGAGACAGTCCCTCGTGACATGCTATAATATAATATAATAGGCCAGCTGGTAAAAGTGGAAAAATGAAGAAACGTAAGTAACTGTTGATGTCAAGGTAGGACTGATGTGAATGTTGTGCTCTGGCCAAATCCCAAATTAGAGCAGAAAACAGTCAACTGAGATAGGTATGGTTTGAAGCAGCGTTCAAAATGTTAGAATGCTTTAACAATGTGCAAAAAGCTCACTAACTCACTTACTTTCAGAGGAACTGAGGATTATCAGCACCTCTGAAAGAGGCCCCTTCCTAAAGAATATTTCAGGATGAAGTCAGAATGCATGAGAAAGTATTTTGCAGAAATCCCTCATCAAGGACAGTGGTGCATTTTGCATCATTCATAGCCATACTTACACTTATTTGTTAAAACCTAGGCTGTTGAGAGTGTGGGCACATTCTTACAGCATTGCTCCAGAAATGTTCAGGCAAATCATATCAATAAAGAATGAGTTGTACTTGTTTGATTGTGCTCAAAGTAACAGGATATGCATTGGCTAAAAAATCACTGTAAGATACTTATCACATTTGACCTCTTGGGAACAGAGATATACTCATATGTACAGATGGTGAAAATTCTGGTTTTTATAAATGTTGACTTGAGCACAAAAATATTGGAGTTTCTTGTCCAGAATATTCCTGAAAGAAGAAGGGGAGAGTTCATTACCTAGAACAAAAAATGTTTTAAAAAAACTTTTAGAGAAAGAACTATGCTCCACAAAACAGATTTTTTTTTTTTCCTGGTCCTCCCCTCTGGCCCCCATTTGCAAGTATTTCTGGTTAATCAAAAATTTACTTTTTGATTTTTCTTTTGCTTTTTTGATGTTCTGGCTCGGAACAAACCAAGTCCTTTGCCTGTCATACTGATTATATTACCAACACTGGAATACAGGGCAGCCCTGGGGACAGTAATTTCTGCTGGTTTTCACTCAGTGTTTATAAACAACCCTGACACCCAGAATTTTTCAAGTTTTGCAGGTACTTTGGATTCAGTCCTGTGCTAGTCTTCTAAGGGAGTGGCTTGAGGTTTCAAATTCAAGTTTAGCACCAATCTTGCAATATGGAAAATTCTCCAAGAGCCTAGTAAGTTTCTCTGATATTGTTGAACAAGTTCAAAATCTGACCCATAATGTTTGATGATATTTTGAGCATGAATGAGCTCAGGAATGTTACTCAGAATTTAGAATTTTTTTCACTTTGAGTTCAACAAATACAAGCTCTATCTCTTCAAAACTTATTTTGTTCAAACTACTGAAGGTTAGATGGTTTCTAATTTGGTACCAAATTGATCTTGTCAGTGGAAATAACCAAGTGCTCAACATGTTCAAATAGGCTCTAGCTGCAAGAGATAAGGCTTTGTAAGCATTGAAAAATTGAAACTCTAATTCAGCTATAAAGTATCCAAAGCACAACTTACTGAGATAAATGTTTTTCACATCCCTCTGTTTCCAAATGGAATGACATGGCCAGCAAAGGACAGAAATATCTTCAAAGGGGATGTTGGAACAAGTTTTTCAGATGGAAGGGACAAGTGAATGGTCAGGCACCCAAAGCTGTATTCTTACATGTCCAAGGGGAAGGGAGAATACGAAGACACCCTAGAGGAAAGAGCAGTCTTCAGTTATTGAGTGGATTATAGGGGGAAATCTTTTTAGATGCTTCTATTACTAGAATGGCGAAAGTAAATGAGAGTGTTGAAATTAGTGTAGACCAACTTCAGAAAATTTCATCTGATGATATTTAGATGCTAAGGTTAGCTGGAAGAACCTAGCAAGCCCATATTTCAATAGAAAATATCAATTTAGTTTTTAGGATCTGATTATTCACTTTGATTTACCAAAACTGCGTAGTTACCTCAGCTCGAGGTAAGCAGCAACAGAAGGTGGACTCAGTGTTGTGCTTGGGGAGAAAACTGGATTTTACCACAGCCTGTAATGCTGAACATGGCATAATCACTAAACATGAGTTCAGCCTCTGTTCATGTTGGTCATAAACAGGCCAGTTGTTCTTGGCCAGTTCTGTAGAGCAGACAAGGAGAAAGTGGAACAAGATGTTGGCAAAGTACAAAAGTATGAAGATGACCATGTGTTCTTTTTCCTGCCTGTCACATAAAATCACAAAGGTCTGAATGTCCAGGAACAGGCTGAGATGGAAAGGGAAAGGAAGAGACATGGAAGACAAGATGATAACTTGAGAAAATTTAATTTCAATTGAAGTTGAAATCCTGATTTGCATTTTTTCATGGCCATCAAGCAATGGCTTGGGCATTCTTATTTGAGAGCTATAAAAGCCACTCAAGTTTATGAGTTGAAACAGAAAAGAATCAAAAAATAAAATAAAAATCTTCTCTCTCAAATTTTCATATTGCCCACACGTGACCTAGTGCAAATCCTCAGTGAATACTGGTTTGAAGTACAGTGTAGTAGAGAAAGGAACAAAACTGAATACAAGAATTCTCTAGTTCTAAATACATGCCTTTAAGGGAAAATCACTCATCTTACACAACTCATTACTTTTTCTGTGTAATTGAAGAAATATTTACCTACCTCAAAGGAATTTATGAACTGGATCAAAACTCTGGTTTTATAGTCACATAAATGGTAATTTTGCCAATGAATATTTTGTCTTAAGGAAAGAAGATNCTGGTAAAAAGACAGATTAAAAAAGAGTCTTTTTTCAAAAGAGTCTTTTGCAGGTGCAAAGCAGTAAGCATTAGTATTTCCTTAATAGAATTTGAAACTACATAAAAATGTAAATAGTTGCCCATCTCTCCCAATTCCAAAGCCACTGTTAAAAATGATGATACAAATAAAATCTGGTTTATTTTCTGTCATGCTTAGGCTGTTAGCTCCATGTGGAAATTTAAAATAAAAATATAACCTCAGTGTAGCTATATTTTCACTACCTTGACCATAGCGTCTGGATTTGAAAAGAAATGTAATGCAAAGATATCAAAACAAAATTTTGCATTCAAATCAGAATTAATGTGATGATGTTCTGAGTTCCTTATCATCTGAAAGTTGATGTCAAAAGTACTGCTGACTTGGAGGTGCTTCAAATGTCTGTCTA
>VYZQ01036992.1:1395-15673 GCA_013400655.1 Mystacornis crossleyi
AAACAAAAAAAAAAAAAACCAAAAAAACCCACCCCCCTAAAAAAACCTGAACAAAACATTTGTACACTTTGCTAAACTACACTGCATATCCAATTGTTACAAATATATGCTTCCACCCTTTAAAAATACACATTATCAACATGTTTTCTAAATTCCTAGAAATTTCTTATTGTTGCCGAAGAACCACCAGCCTTTACCAAGATTATGATAATGCATTTCAAATTTCTTCCATAAATAATTATGCTACACCTTTGCACCTTCAGGCAAGTTGTTGCAAACCCTCTAGAAAAATCCTGAGTCTGCAGAACCATGTAAGCTTCCCAACTGCTGGAGCACAGATTCTGTTTCTGGTCCAAAAAAATGACGCTATCATGGAAAGTACCTAACACTGCTCTCTCCTTTCCAAGAAACAATAGTAGAATACAAAGAAACAGGTAAGTCAGGTACCATATAGGATCTATGAAAATGAACACCTCCCCCAAAAAAGAACAAACTCACTGTTTTGGGAAGAAAACGTGTAAGAGGGCAAAAACCATAACGATATGTGTGACTGTTTTTTCAGTTTTGCCACTCTGTCAAGAATAAAGCCTTCTTATAAAAATCAAATGTCATTAGTGGTACAACTGAAATGCACAGAAGTGCACAAACTCAAGGCTATTCTTCCTATTCAGGACACTGGTACCCAGAGCAGTTCAGACACAAACAGAATAGCACATTCTCTAGCAAGTCTCTGCAAGAGCACAGCATTGCTCACAAAATACAGGCATATTTTTCACTCTTCAAAAATATTCATCTTAGTTCTCCCTTCTAGCACAAAAAGGAAAGCTACTGACCTACGTATAAACCAAAATTATTTACTGCACTTTAACCTCTAACACTTTAAGTAGCATCTCCTTCACTTGCTACCTTTATCATCATTTTCAAAGCAGTTGACACCAGTTTTTGGTGAACACAGTCACATACACAAGAAAACCCTTATACATACATTTTCTAAAGCTTAAAAGAAAGTCAGGCACACTCCCTATGTGCCGTTTCCCACTAGGATGAACAGGAAAATAACAGATTATTTGAGGACATGCTGCTAAACACCAGATTACAGAGACATGGAGTCAATTTACTGTCCAGAAGGGAAGAGTCACTTACCTCGTTTGTGAAGCCAGCCTTCCTTCACTATCGCTACTTCATTCATAATGGCAGGAATGTCTCTTGAAAAAACAGTTTATGGCAAAAGATCACTTTGTTGAAATTCCTGAACTCCAGCAGAAGGCTCCACAAGAGGGACGACGATTTTTCCTCTGTTTTCCTCCTTCCCAGCTATTTCTAAAAGGATCAAAAGAAGAGTACACCATCATCTCAAAGCATGTCACAGATGTACAGCAAGGGATACAACAGGGAGTAGCTTTCATTGCTGTGTTGTTGGTTTGGGATTCTTCTGTTTTATTATTACAAATCTTAAACATGGCCTTAGCTCTCCACAAGAGTTCTTCTATCTTGGTGAGTGGAGGTGCCAAAATACATGCTCGCTGAAGTCCTGCTTCTTCACAGAGTAGGCTGATCATGGGCAGACTCACAACACTACCAGATGCTGTCTGAATTACAGGTGGATTCAAGATCCTACCTAACTAGACCTCCATCTCTGCAACACCACCTCATTCTTTGCAACAATAAAAATTCTGATCACAAAAAAACAGTTTTCAATGTTTCCTAGTAAGGAAGACTTCCAGAACCTCTGTTGGAAGGTTTCTTTACAGCCTGATAATAGTCTATTAATCAGCACACAGCATGTCATAGAGATAAACCTCTGACAGTAAACATTCCTAGTCTGCTTCAGATTTTCCTACCTTCAGCATCATCCCCTTAATCCCACTCAGATCTTCTTGACTCCACAAAAAGTGTCTTCTCTACCTTTGATAGATTTCTAACTTTTACTTCTCCTAGAGGTATACAAACAACCACAGATAAGCTCATGTGCCTTTCTGTTATACCAGATCAGCCCTTATAGCATCCTGATCAATTTTATTGCTTTTCCTTAACTGCACTGCAGTTTGCTGCTGCTCTTCTCACAATAAAACATACCCAAGCACAACTTGGGATTTTTACCCCTCTGCTTTATGAGATGAAGTCCCTCTCTAAATAGCTCAAGGTTCTAATTTCTTATTGAAAATGTGCCTTGCTCATGGCTGACTACTATATAAACATTCCGTGCATTTCTCTCCCTCACTGAATGTAATCTCCTCCCAAATGCATTAGCTTTTATTATTTTTCTAAATTGAATCTGATTATTTTTCTGCTTGTGGTACAAATATTCTCTGCTTTTCTTTAATTCTTCTGTGCTCTCTGAAGTGTCCATGCTGCCATTCAATTTGGTATTACTTGAGTGATCAAAAAATCTAATTGGTGACAAATTCCCAGCAGTAACCAACAAGTTTATTAAAACAAAACCCAGCAGCATTTGTCAACTGCCACCAAAGAGCTGGCTTTCCTGGAGTCTCTCACCAAACACAGAGACATCACATTCCCACCTAACAAATACATACCATCTCTGCATGCATTTGGCACGTGTGCATCAATTATCTCTGAGCATGCAGGTGATAGCCATCCATCAAAAATTAGATTAAAAAGCAACTAATTCCCCATAACTCACTAAGACACAACACTGGATGGAAGAAAACAGGTGGTCAAAATGAATCCAAGCTAGAACTGAAACCTCAGCAGGGGCAGAGGGCTTTGTATCACACATCAGAGTGATCTGAAACAGGCAGCGTTCAAAGCACAAAGCTCAAATTTGAACAAGTTCCATCACTGCCAGCAGAAATGGACGGAGAAAGGAGGTCACTCCCCTGACACTCTGCCTACAAACCTACACCGTTTCTTACTGTTCCTCAGCTTTTCCAGTTAACAGTTTATGTTGTAGATCTCCCCAGAAACAAGGTGAGTCTGGGGTTTTTTTCAAAATTATAAATCTGCTGATCTCACTGGTTAGAATTATCAACTCCACAAAACAGATGTTTGCCTGAGGGAGGGAAGACACACAAAAAATTACACTGGAACAAGTGACATGTAAGAATTCCTAATTTCATAAATAAATATGAGAAGACTGTACGCTGCAGAATAGAGACCAGTAATCCACAGCTGCCAGAGATACCTTGGAACAAACTCCTTTAGCTCCAGAGCAATTAGGATAGAACCTGACAAACATAGCCGGCTTTTTCCCTTCAAAATGGCATACATACACAATAGTCATGCAAGCTAGACTTGCTTGTTGATATCAAGTGGAGACTGCACCCCACTTAGAGGCTTGAGCAATTTGCAAAGTGTTGAACAAAACCCCCAAGATTATCACAGCTTGAGTATGCAAATGCAACACCCAGGTGTGAAAGTTAACACTTCTAACTTTGTGTCCTACAGGGTGCAGGGACTGTGCAATCCTACCTCTGCATCCTGAATTCAACCATTTAGAGGCACTGAGCAATCAATATCCTTTCCAATAACCATACATAAAAAAGGAAGCTACAAGACAAACTAAGCTTTAGAAAGGGCAATACTACTATTAAAAACATTAAAAGGCATGAAGGACTAGAATTCTCCTATCTGCAGCTAACTTACTCCAGGTTTTCCTGGGTTAACACTTGCCAGGATTACCACTTGGCAGCCTCCTGCTTGTCATCAGCTAAACTGTCACTTAATAATCCAAATTTGAATGACAACAAAGCAAAAAAAGCAGATCAGCAAAGAAATCCAAAGTTCAGAGGAACTACTTTTTGTGCTCTCTGTGGTGCCCAAAGCAGCTTAGACTGCTTTTTCCCTACCATTTCTACCCAAGAAACATTGCCTGCTTGCTACTGCAACCGTGCTCTCAGGGATGTGTCTTTACCTGCCCACCTCATTTCAGGGAAGAGGGATGGTGAAGGCGGTGGAGGGTTTTGCAAAGAAGCCATGGCACAACAGAGTGGGAAAACATTAAATATTTCCTGACACCAACCTGCAGCATGGGTCCCACCTCAGTCCTCCAGTCAGCCATGTCAGAGCACTTCATGTGGAGAAACTTAAGCTATTTCTAAATTGCAATGAGAAGAGCTGGGGATCCGTTCTCACTAACAAGATGTCCATAGACACAGCTCCAACAGCAGCAAACCCGCTCTATCTAGTGTATTTTAAAACACACATTCAAGCTGTGCCTAATACATCTATTTTAGTAAGAGATGTTACTGAAGACAGTGGCAGCAAGCAAGAGTAATTTCTTGGACTAGAAGAGCCAGTTAACTATAGGTCAATGTACTACTGAAGATGTGTAAACCAGAAGTTCCTTTTCCATAAAATCCTTAGAGGGGAAAAAGAAAAAAAAAAAAAAAAGGAATTATTAGAGTCCTCATTTATGGCCATCTAGGAATGGTTCCCAGTGAAGAGAGGGCATCTGAGGTAAGTATGACCTGGCTGCTCCAGTCTGTGTCTGCACAGGACTGAATACTGTCAAAAGTTAAACAACTTGGTCTTTCTCTTAGCCTTCTCTTTGCTTGTTTTTCAATACACATTTCTGTAATACTTTTTTTAACACTGAAATAGTCCTTATGCAGCTAAAGTGCTGTAAATCATGAATGGCATGACATCATCATTGTATCATGGTGACGCTGGTTTTGCATACGTATTAATTCCTTAAAGGTTATTAACTTCTTCATAAATAATGAGATAACTCACTTCCCTAGGCACTGCAGCAGCAAAACCTGCTTTAAGGAGTCAGTCACACCAGCCATCCAACTCAAGGTGGAGCAGAACTGTCTTCCCCGTATTTTGGAGAGTCATGCTAGAGCTCCTTCTCTCGTTCTCTTCTATACATTATCCTCACCTTCGTTTTTCTCTAAGAAATTAGAAATATTAATCTGTACTTCCTGTCCTCTTTCCAATGCAAAGTTTTATATTCATTTCCACTCACACCCTAGAGCAGACCAGGAAGAAAAGGCAGTCTTCCATAAGGCTGAAGACGAAACTTAAGCTTATGGGATGCAGAAGCACCTATGGTAATCACCTCATCTTCATGAGGGACAGTAAGCAAGGGACTAAAGGGAGAATCTGACCCACCAGCCTCAGTCCTGGCATGTCAGACCATGTCCGGGCTGTACTCATTAGCCCAGATCAGAAAGCAGATTACAACAAAGCATTCCCGTGGGCTAACACTTTGCTCTGTCACACCACCAGTTACCAATGCCCACTGCCCTGGTGTGGCACATTCCTGATTCTCCCAGGATGCCCTGAGCCCAAATGTGCTGCACATCCTTACATGTTCTCTTAACACAGGCAAACAGGATCCAGCAGCCCAGGTTTCCCTACTGTGACCACATGACACTGTCATGAGAGCAGACGAGGTACACAGGAACTGGACTGGGCCAGGGTGATGCGTTCAGGCCCGTTACATGGGATGCCGTGAGCAACTACACTCTCTTCTCAATGCAAGCTCCCAGCTGACAGTCAACTGCACCTAAACAGCACAGACAAAACAAAGTTGGGCTCCAGCCAGTGTTTCAAGTGGAGTGTAGAGACAGTTGCTCCCACCAGGCTTTGACCAGCGAAGTACATCTCCCGCGTTACGCAAATCCTGCCCTGGGTGCTTCATGGGAGCAGCAGTGATTCCAATGTGCTCAAGGCCCTCTGAGCCTGCAGCAGCTTCACACCATGACCCAGTTACCAAATCTGGGCAGACAGCTTTCAAGGAAGCTTAGAAGGACCGGGTTGTTCCACCATCTTAGCTTCCCTTACAAAAAGGCATTGTGGGCCACAACTTAGGTGTGGTCACCAGTATTTGCTACTATATGCTGTGTGTCGAATGACACCACATCTAAACTGGAATTTCATGGCAGCAAGTGCAGCTGATCACAAGGTTCACAAAGGTTTCTCAGACACTAAGTTATGGGGAAAATGGCAACTGGAAAACAAAAATCTCTACAGCCACATCTTTTTTTGTTTTGTTTTGTTTTTTTCCAATCTGTTAGCCTAACCTAGGTTTACAAAATGGTAATTTGAAATATTTGTGCTCTCATGCCTTTGCTGATCAATAGACAGGAGGTTAATGCTGTTCATGTGAGGGGCCACAGTTACGACATCCAACTGTCCATGCTGCAAACACAACAACAGCTTGATAGGACAAACTAAGCTACCTATTTCAAAACTGGGTATGGCAGAAAAGCGACTTCTTCATAACCCCACATCCAGCGCAGACAAAATCTTCTTTATGTTCCCAAACAAGAACAAGTCCTTTTACAGTTTATGCTCTTATAATTTAAGAACTGTACTGCTCAGAATTTCGGTATCAACCTGAGATGTATTTACTCTAATTCCATTTTAAAGTATTTGTAACAGAAGTTTTGGTCTGTTCCCAAAGAAATCAAGTCAGTTGTGAGATTATTTAATTGTTAATGTAATCACTTACAGGACATTTTTATAAGACTGTAAGTGAATACCGGAGCTAAAAGTGACTTGTGGACACTGGATCAATTCTTGAATTTGATTTACCACTGCTGCACACCAAAAACAGTTCTGTAAACACCACACACAACACAAAATCCTCCTGTATAAAAAAATCTAAGGTAGTTCCACAGTGTCTTTAAATCTGCTAACTCAGACAAATGTTGCGGCTGTCACTATGAAATTAACTACTACATAAAAGTAATTACTAGTCATGCAGTATGTCAAATTTATTTACCTGCAAACGAATATTCTTCAGCATTAAGCGTTAGTAACTCCCTTTTATAACTGTATTTTGAAATGTACATCCCTCCTGTGGTATAAATACAACAAACAAGCGCAAATCATGGATTTCGTAGCTTCTTACATGATAGACGTGGTAGGAAAACAAAGCAAAACAGTTAAATATTTCCTACAGGGGTGGCCGGGAGGGGGGACACACCACCCATAAGGTGCAAGCTGTGTCTGCATCAGTAGCGTCCTGTCAGTAAAATATATTAAAAGTACCAGAACGTTTATATGTTTGATTACGTGTTTTACAAAGACACAAGTCCTACAAGTCTCTAAGAACATTTCGGCAACTGCAGAATTTCACCTGGGGGGGGCGGGGGGCGCATCTGCAGACAGCTCTGCTAAACACGACAGAAAAAAAGAAAAATCAAGTCCACAAGCGCTGCACAGCCACCTACACACGCCAAATGCCCACGGAGAGAATCACACCCCCGTCGGCAAACACTCAGTGGTCCGCAAAGCGGAGCTGGGCTGAACAACGCGGCCGCAGAAGACAAGGGGAGAAAATGGGGGCGGGGGAGGTGGGAAAATGGGGGGCCCTCGGCTACTTTGCTCGCCGCTGTTTCAGAAATATCACGAACCACCCCCCGGCCGCCCCCACCGCCGTTTCCCCGGGAGATGCTCGCGCAGGGGCCGGGGCGGGGGCAGGCCCGAGGGGAGCCCCCCGCCCCGCCGCCCTCTTACCCACCGCATCCCCGGGGAGCCAACAGCTTCCTGTCCGCTCCGGGCCCGCTGGCAGGACGGACCGATCGGCCAGGGCCGCCTGCTGCTCGGCCCTCTTCGCCCCCCACCCCGCCCGGCCGTGCCCGGGGGCCGGCGGGGCAGCCCCCGCCCGGGGAAGGCGATGGGAGAGCGGCCGCCCCCTTTCCCGTCCCTTCCCTTTCCTCCCGGCCCCGCACAATGCGGCCGCGCCGAGCAGGCCCCGGCCCCGGCGCTTCCTTCCCCCAGCCCTTCCCAGCCGGGGAGCGGGTCACTTACATGGCTGGAACCCGGGGAGGAGGCGGCGGCGGCAGGGGAAGGGAGCCGGGGAGGGAGGCAGGGGAAGAGGAGGGAAGGGGGGAGCGAGCCAGCGAGCGAGCGGGGGAAGGGGGCGGCCGGCGAGGCGGGCGGGCTCTGCGGCGGGCGCCGAGCGAAGGCCTCACTGGGCTCCCGGCAGCCGCCGCCTCCTCCTCACCATCCCCGGGCGGCGGGGCGGCTCCTCCTCCCCCTCTCGCAGGCGCTCGGCCCGTGGGGTTCGCACGCCCGNGCCGGCCCGGCCCCAGGCCCCGGGGGCGGTGTTTCCTGGCCCCGGGCGGCCCAGCGTTCCCCCTTCCCATGGCACCGTCCCGGCCCTGGACCGCGGCGCTGGGGACGCCGTGCCCCCTGAGGGATGTGGCCTCTCCTGTCTCGGCGTGTGAACCGGCTGCCTGGAGTATGGGCAATTTCACAGAATCACAGAATCCATTAGGTTGGAAAAGACAGGTCATCGAGTCGAACCTATGACCGACCACCACCATGTCAACTAGACTATGGCGCTAAGTGCCACATCCAGTCTTTCCCTAAACACTTTCAGGGACAGTGACTCCACCACCTCTCTGGGCAACCCCTTCCAATGTCGAATCACCCTCCCTGTGAAGAATTTCTTGCTAATGTCCAACCTAAACCTTTCCCAGTGCAGCATAAGACTATATTCTCTCGTCCTGTCACTGATTGCCTGGCAAAAGAGACTGAGCCCCACCTGGCTACACCCTCCTGTCAGGGGGTTCTAGAGAGTGATAAGGTCCCCCTTGAGCCTCCTTTTTTCCAGGTTAAACACCCTCAGCTCCTTCAGCCGTTCCTCGTAAGACTTGTGCTCCAGACCCTACACCACATTAGTTGCCCTTCTCTGCACAAAGGGCAACTTCAGAAAAGAGGGACCCAAGCCCACCATAGGCAAGAGGTCCAGGCAGCCCCAGCATTTCAGACTCCAGGGAGGGCCAGGCTCCTTTAAACCTCTTGGGGTGCTTCCAGCAAGCTCCCCCAAAAGCATGGGGTGCCAGTCCTGCTCCTCTGTGCTCAGAGCTTTCCTTTACACTCCCATAAAATACTAGATGATTAAATAATGAGGTATCACAGTACCTTGGAGGACACTCCAAAATCCCTTTCCAAAGCGGACAGGCCGCATTAAGGAATTGCCCATGGAGGGGCCAGGATAGTGATTCTTGATGTTGCACTCAAGGCTGTCCTGCTCTTACGGCAGGAATGGCTCAAAACATGACAAATTGCTTCAACTATTGCTACAGCATGGCAATATTTTTGGTAAGGTTTTTGAGAGCCGTTCTGCTCTAAAAAACAATGTTGTGGAAATACCTATGACAGATTAACATTTCTCCACCCTTCCACTATCAAAATTTGTCTTCTTTGGTAATTAAGGGATTTTGCTTATTCTGAAATTGACAGTGCCATAAATGTTAACTGGGCTGTAAGAACTGATTCTTCAGAAACATACGATCACTGATGATCACATTTCTGCAATCGGAAGCTGGCTGAAATTTAGGAAACAGCACATCTTCCCACAGCTTTGCACTGTTGGCAACATAAAAGTGCATAAAACACATTTACAGCAGTTAAGCTGGGGAATACAGCTCTGCCTTTACAAACCTATCGGATATAATAAGAGGCTGCTTTTACCACATCGGTTTGATGATTGTAAACGTTAACTGAAATTCCCTTTCTTCTTCTGTTTTGATCAGCTAGGTCTGACTGATCATATCTGTCATCAGGGTTCCTGAGCATCAAATGGATTCCTGGATTTTGGGTACACTGGTGTGCTAAAGGAGCCAACAACAAGGCAGAGGACAAAATGCTTCACTCTTCTTCATGGAGGGTGAAAAAAGAGTAATGCCTCCTTTTCCACCAACGTACAGAGCAGCTCCTGCTGGCAGAACAGCTACACCAGCATGGGATTTTCTGTGCATCACCTCTAAGTTTACTGGGGCATATTTCAGCACAGTTTTTCAAATGTACCGTTCAGGCACTTTAGCAGAGTAAGCAGGCCCCATGGTACTGGCCCAGTTACCCAGGGCAGAATAGAAAATCTGGATTTGTGATCACATTTTGATCTACCATTCATTACTTACAAACTACTTAGTGTGTATTAAAATGTAGGTAGTCCTTGAAGATATATTTAAACTCATCACCAGCATGCAAAGCTTGCAGGCAGTTCAGAGGACATGTATTTTACTTTACAAAAACAAGGAGAAAAATAATTTATCAACTAATTTTGAGCCTTCAGACTGTGGTTACATCTAAAAGTAAAGAGTGCATGTAAGTATAGGTGTTCACTGGCTGTGAGACGCTTCTGTGCATTCAGGGGGATCTATGGTAATAGATCTAATTTCAGGAGACCTTTCCTGCCTTCCTGACAAACCCTCTCCTGATTGATAAGCTCCCAGGCTGTGTGGTGAGCAAGGTCATTAGGACTTCCCCCTGCAAATGAAGCAGCAGTTTAAAAAATAAGATCATAGAGTAAACAGTTTTCTGTCCTGAAGAGAAGAAAATAAACGTCCGTTGTTTGCTAGAAAGGAAGTACAATTAAAAAAACCCCTCCAGATTTCAACATGAACATATTGTTTAGATTTGCCGACTGTTGATTTACCATGATGAAAGACAGGCCCAAACTAGAAAGTTTGGATCCCGATCTGGATCTGACATTCCCCAAATCTGAGGGGGAAGTGTGATTCAAAGTCTGGAGTAAGGGCTTATCTCTCAAACACAGCAAAGTACTGTGGATAAAAATACTCAGGTAAAGTAGGAAGTGCCTGGTCTGCAACAACAAGAGTGACTTTGTATCAACAATGAACAAAAGCAGCTTTTTTTTTTCTTTGAGAACAATGAAATCACTCAAGAATTGTTATAAATACAAACAATGTGGGTTTCATCACTTAGCTATCATCAGTGGGATTATAGTCTATAAACCCTAATTTTCAGGGAAGTCCCTGGATTTCCCTGAGCGCTTCCTCAGATTTCACGTCTGTTAACTCTAGTTTATTAAGTGCTTCAGGATAAGGTGCATCAACTGTGCCTTGGTATTACATTACCCGGAAATACTGAATGTGGGAGTTAGTAGCAAAGAATGGATGATTTCCAGACAGTGTATTGATATCACACCAGAAGAGCAGGCACTCCTGTTCCTATCCATTTTTAACACATACATAGGCAACAATTAATTCAGTGTCACTTTTAAAAGTTATTTCTAAATGTTTAAATTATGAAGTTTTGGGTAAAATTATCCAGTCAGGCATAACAAGAAAGACTAGCATGGTAAGATGAAGTGGAATTACTGAGTTAGCCCCCAGTAGAACAAGCTCTGTTCCATTACAGCACCTCTGTGGGCCAACAGTGAATTTGTTCCTCTCTTTTTAAAAGGTGGGCTGTACTCGAGCATACTCAGAGGAAAAAACTATATGACATCTTATTAGAATTACAGAGCTGGTATATCAGTCTAGGCATTAATAGCTTTTAAACAAACAACTCGATTTTGGTCTCAGAGAAAAATCTAGCTCAATAAAAATAGAAATTAGAAGTGCTTTTCACAGCACCAAATATAATAAACATGGTTGTGCTTCTAAAACGGAATTAATCCAATGTTTGAAGGTGTATTTCTCAATAGCAAAACAATAGCAGGCTCTCTGGAAATAATAATAAATATAATCATGCTAAAACACTGTGCGTTTGCTTTTTAGAAATTCATCTTGAGACTAAATAGATGTTGGAGTTCGTTTGTAGTTCTCCGATGAATTTCCTACAAAACTGAGTGTCAGCTGAACTGGTAACGTGGAGAGCAACACTGAATGGGAGCAACACGCTCTTCCTCATGGCTTTCTAGAAGTCTTGGAGTAGGCTGGACAGGAGACCAAGCTTTGGTTTCCTGCTTCTGTTCCTGATCACCGTGGTGCTAAATCTGGACAGCCCTGGGATGCCAGGGTGTCAATGCTGTTAACTCCAAAGTGAGAGCAGTACAGTCCTCTTCACCAGGAATAATTATAGCCATGAAAATGGGCAAACATGCTGTGGGGAGTTTGGTACATAAATAGGAACCAAGTTGGTTTGCACTGAAAATGTGCTAAATAAAACATATAAAAATAGCAAATATATCAGTTCTGTGCCATACCCCACTGAAGTCGCTTTTGTTGTTACAATAATAACCACAAGTCCCAGTCTGGACTAGGCACCATTAGGCGCTGTAGATGCACATCAGAAGACATGAGCTTTGATCTGAAGGGACTGAAGTCTGCTTCAAACCACTGCTTTTCCCCCTTCCTTGTAAAGTAACACATCATGAGTTCTTAGATCAGGAAAGATACCCAAAAAAGCTAAAATTCCCATGATCTGTGTGAGGGAACATCACGATCTTAACTATAGTCAGATAGGCAAATCCTCTGAGACTAAAATACTGACATTATAGACATATATTAAAAGAAAAGTAAAAGCTTTCAGGTTCCTGTTGCATTCCCACCCCTCACCTAATGCTGATTATGTTCTTCACCTAAAATTGCAAGAGCTGAGCACGGTGTGGGCATATTAACTTGGGGGCTGTTTCAGTAGTTGATTACCCCACATGCAGATCTCTGTGAGAGAAGCAGCAGCCACACTGCTGGATGAGGGCACAGTCACAGCAATGAGTTTTTGGAGCACTGGTTCTGGCCACATGGATCTCCAGGTGACCGCCAGTGCAGAAAAAGCTCAGTCTTTCTCATGACATTTGCAGTTTCCTAAAGAGCAAGAGTTGCAATCCAGTTTTTAAGGTTTTAAGCATCATGGTGACAGGGGCTTCCAGTATCCTTCAATGTGTATATACATGTGACATTTACCCAGAGGACTAGCAAGTGGTTTTATTATTTGCATAATAAAGCTAGAAGAGAGGGGATTGCTTGTAATTTCTTCAGTGTGTTTTAAATGGCATCTGCATGTGTTCAACAATCTGCTATGTTTTGAATCACCTGCTCAAAATTATATAGTTCGGAAATTTAAGGGCAGAAGTGACTGTTACAGCATCATTCTGGTCTGACAGTCTGGCTACTGCAGCCACAAAATTGTGCTTACTGATTTGTTAATTTATATTCAGATTCTGTTTTATTTTTAATACAAGAAGCAGCCCTCTGAGAGGTGCAGTAAAAATTTATATATTATAAAAATATTTTTTTTCTTTTTGAGCATCTCTCTCCTGTGTTTCTTTGATGTCTTCGCTTATGCTACCACTTGCCCTCTGTGAAATCACTGAGTTCTCCTTTTCTGCCTGATGTCTTCTTGTCACAAAACTTTTGAGTGCTTTTTCTAGCCTTTGGCTACTTCTATACTGATTTTGTTAGCTGTGCCTACAGGTAGGCTTGTGGCTACTGCGCTCTGTGGCCAGAGTGAGTTATGTCTATCATGCTGTGAGGGGGCTGCCCAAACCCTCTTCCTCTGCACTCAGCCTGAAGCTCCCTGAGAGCAACAAGCTGCAATGCACTTGGCCTGTGTAAGCAGTAGTGGCCCTGTAGGAGTTGTTTTCTGGAGTGATTCTGTGGATGTTGAGGACCCCATCTCCAAACCAAAGGTGTTTCAGTCAAGTCGGGGCTAGCTTTACTTGGAGTCCCCATGGACTACATACCCAGTGATGGCCAGAGTTCATGTGAACTGCTCTGGAGGATCGCACTGGTTTAGGTTCACTGGCAGGGAGCTCAGTTTGTGCGCTCCCAGACTGGTCTGTGATACAAACCTAACTGCAGTAAATCGGTGTGATCTGGAGATCTGCCTCAACAACACAGTCCTGATTCAAGCATGCTAGTAGAGGGTAAGGTATTGAAAACATTGCTGCCTCCATGAACTAATTGTATCCAGAAGTTAAGAAGATACTAGGGAAGATATTAGGAGAAGATATTATTAAGAAGGTATTAGGAATAAGAATCGCACACATGGGCTGCAAAATTCAGGCTCAAAACCCCTGCATGTGTGCTGATGTAACAAATACCTGTTTGGTTGCCCACCCCACCCCTCACCATACTTAGCATGTAGCATCAGTTTTCTTGGACCTCGAGTCATCAGACACTGCCTGTCTGCTGAGCTTCCCATCCCAGCCTTGAACAGAAGGGCTCATGCATTAGCTGGGTCCAAGAGGAGCCTGTGTAAGTCAGGACAGGGCTACCCCTTCAGGGCTGTGTGGGACAGGACCCACCTCTTGACATATCCATATCCAGTGCTGAGCACCGTCGCTGCAGGAGCTTCTTGGTGCTCATCTAACGCACTAAGTTTTAAAATAATAAAGGCAACCATGAAAGAAATCAATCTGTTGACTGGCCTTGCGGTCTTCACTGCCCTCAGCCTTGTCATCTGCATTCAGCTGGAGGAGCGACTGCTCCTCAGCCATTTATTCCCTGCCAGCCCAGAGGGAATCAAACCCACTGTGTTCCTCTGCCGCATCCAGCCTGGCTCTCACACAGCGTTCCCGCTGCAGCCCCGGAGCCTGCCAGGACAGGCTGGCAGTTGTAGGGAATGATGTCACCGAATGGGCAGGGCTTCTTTGCCACCGATA